>JXWZ01000055.1:0-66866 GCA_000956215.1 Anopheles farauti No. 4
GGGGCAGGAAGGAAACATGAGGAAAATATTATTGTCCAACGGGAAAGCTCGATTAGATGCGAATTTGGCGAAAATCGCTATACTTAGTGTGTTAGGTTTACAAATAAGTGGTGTTGCTTTACTAGACTGTATTTTATTCTAGACTGTATTTTCTAAACTATCAAACCATTTGGTAGAAGGTTTCACTTAATTCTATCATAGCATTTGATTTTATTTCAGTTGTTTTAAACTCGTTTATATTCGTAACTCAGGTTTTATGAAACACTTAATTACTTCTCATTATCGTCTGAAATAAGGTAATAATTAATCTTCTAATAATATTAGTAGCATACTCCGACTCTTGTTAATGTTTTGTATTTATTAGTTAGTATAAAACGTTCATTTATGACAGTTTAAAACGATTGTCTTAGCAGTTTTACTGAACTGATCATAATATATGGTACTTAAAAGAGTTTTCAAACTTGTCAGCACACCTAACAATTCCGATTCGACGCTATCGATTGAATGGAACCCCCGGCTAGAGATGCTGAACTCAATAGCTCAAAAACAATTCCAGCTCAGTTCATTTATTTTAAGCTCCGTTTCTTCCATTTCGTGCCCGCCCGCTGGTTTGACCGGTGGTTCTATCTAGTTCAAAATCGGCGAGTAGTTTTAAAAAAATCCGTGGAACTAATTTAGAAAGTTTTTTCATTTCCGCTCCCCAAATCGACTAGAGAGAGAGAGAGAGAGAGAGAGAGTGAAAAAGAAAAGCAAAAAAAAAAAAAACTCGTCCCGGAAGCTGTTTTGCAGGATTATGGTATTGATTGCGATATTTTCACACAAACACACACATATTCAGTGGTATGAGTTTTTCAATTTTCTGTTGCGAAATGTATAAATTGATCTAAGCGATGTGGAGAAAAAACTGTATTGATTTGTGTCGGTGATGTAGGTTGGCTTCTGATTTTTTGTATTGCTCCCGGACAGTAATGGTAATTGGAATAAAAAATAATTACAAAAAATTAATGCAAGACTGATTGATGAATTTCAGTATTTCCCCGCAAGACGCGAAAGGAAACAGCTTAACAATGGGATAAAAGCGAAGGACATATTCATGAACATTAATCATTCACGACGGGCAGGTTATGCAAATAGCGATGAATGAAGCAGCGAAAAAACACTTCGCAACTTTTTAACAGCGTACCAGTGCGCGATAAAGCTGGATGAGCGGGCGCGGCATCAACGCGATATCGGGAAGCGATCCAAAGTTCCCTAACGCAAACGCACACTCGGGCAAGCAAATTATTTGCAAATTCCTCCGCCAGAAAGCGATTCCGATTGTCAGTTCGGACCGAAAGTCTAATAACTCCCCGGCAACACTCCCAACTTCATAATGATGCCAATCAAGCCCAAACGAGGATCAACTTCCACCGCTCGTTCGCTCGTTCGTTCGCTCGCTCGTTTTTGTGGCAATCGGGATGGGAATCTCGCGGAACACCCACACTTCTTCTCGCTGTTCCGAAACCGATGGAACCACAATTAACCGGCTGGCAGGCAGTTCCCAATTGAAAGCGACGGGGGCTGGTACGAGAGATCCTAACCTCGCTGGCGCTTCCGCTTCCGGATCGAGAGTTCTGATGCCCGGCCGGTAGTTTTCATAAAGTGGTTTTCGCAAACGGTCGGAAAGTTTTGTCCCGTACCAGTGCGCCTGAAAGTTCATCTCTTGGTTTCGGACGGACGGTCTAATCTGTTGTACTAATGGGCGCACCAGTGGGTCGTGAGTAGAGAGAGAGAGAGAGAGAGAGAGAGAGAGAGAGAGAGAGAGAGCAGAACGCATTACAGCCAAACACACTCTGAAACACACATACAGAGGCGGGAAGAATTCGAGCAAGTTGAGTTTTTGGTGGTTGGTACCTACCGATGTGTGCCTAAGTTGTTGTGTTCTTTTGGTGCTTTCGTTTTGTCTCCTGTGCACAATTCAGCCGGCCTGCTCTTTCGCTGAAATGAAATGCCGATTTGAATAATCTGCCAGCGGAGAGCACGAGATAGCAGGGATGGCGAAGGAGGCGGCACGCTTTACAACACGGGGAACTTTTCAAATCCAAAGCTTCGGACGAACGATGCAGCTGATGAGTGGCATTCTTCGGGCATTCGACCGCAAGACCGCATGGAATATGGAGAGGCGATAGTCGTTTTTGTGGTAAGGTATGAAATGTTGATGAATATTCATCTCGATGCCAATGCAGCGTAAAGTACACGATCCCAGACATGGATAAGGGAAAACATGGGAGTTGCTTCTAAAAACAAGACTTTAAAGTGACCCATTTCGTATGAATATTTTTACAATATTTCTTGTATAAGTTAGTGTGCTACATTCATGATGCAAAAATAATATTCATCAATCGATTGTTTTCTATTTCTATGAAGCTAGATAATTTAGTTATTCATCGATGAATATTTACCGTATCATGTTTCTGTATGCATACTTTTTTGTAATTGCTTTGTATTCATATTACAATACCTGGTGTACAAATCCATTCTTCCGAGTTTCCAGTCAATTTTGCGGATGATTTTACGCCTATAGGTATTCAATTCATCACATTTTTTTAGATTTTGAATACAGAGCAATATTTTATTGCCGAGAAATAATAAAATACATTGCATACATATAGGCGTAATATAATTTGTTTCTTTCTAACTATCCAGAAGAGAAATGAATGTCTGTGTGCTGATTTGGATTTAAACAACAAACTAAAATTTAAAAAGGTTAAAGAATGTTATCGGCATTCATATTTCCTGTACATGTAACTTATGGTACGGAGGATGAAATATTTTTATCTTGATGTTAGATCAAAATTTTGCTTGAGGAAATCCTATATGGCGTTTGCTCTCGATCGATAAATTTAATTTAGCGTATTATAGCGCAAATCTACGTTCAGGATCAACGAGAAACTAGTTCGGCCGGTTTACACTTCTCGAGCTACACAATAATTTACCGTCGGCTGGAAGCTAGACGATGAAGTCGGGGCCCCATAACTCCCGGTGGATTCTTTGTGCCTGACCAAGTGTATGCCGGACCGGATCTGCTACGTTCGGAAACCTCAGCAACATTAACTTAGCAGCAGCTAGACGTCGTCTAATCCCTTTTGATGTCCGATTATCGGGATTTGTGTGGAGCTTACACTTTTTCATTTCGATATCTTCATTCAATTTTCGTAGGTTTTGGTCGAGCGGCCGAGGTGAGGAAGAGGTGGCTGAGCGGTATAAGAATGCTTTTGTTACCTTTCTCACCGCACGGTCAGCGAATGATGATTCGTCTTTCGGAAGCTCCTGCCCGTGGTGGAGCGTCACATTCTACGTTCACCTGCGTGCGAAGGTAAACCTGAACACGGATTAAAGTCTCCGAACCCCGGAGTCCCCCCCCCCAGTTCCAGTTCAGTTTATTGCAGCACGGCGCATTTGTGGTGTGACGGCAGTCCGTAACACCGACACCGTCATCCGGAAAACGAAACCACAGTACATGATGCCGGTGTGTTTGTGTTACGAAGGAGAGGATTCTTCGTCTCCAGAATGCGGTGTTATTCCGGGGTGTGCGCCACTGAGTCACTCACGAAAACTGAGTGGAGTCATCGTCCGTATCGAAATGACGTCCCTTTCGGTGGCTACCGGTTGTCGTGTGGGTGAGAGAGCGAGCACCATGTGACGTCGTCGTGGTCGTCGAGTGAGTGAAAAATGCACCAAGAAATCCACGGTCCGTCCAAATGCATGGGGCCGGTGTTTTCGCTTCCGTTCGCATACTAACAAAGAGCCTTATATGGAGTCAGGAGATGAATGGAGTTATTGATTATTATACACCGTCGAAGATAAGATGGTCTTGTTTTACACTCACGTCCGCAATCAGCGCAACGGAAAACCTCGCAACGGGAACGTAACCACCGTGAAGACACTCAGCTCAGTCGGTTGGGCCGTAATTTTGAAACGGCGCACACCACTGGGCCGGGGTGCGGGATGGCAATAAAAAAACGGAGCAGGCAATTGTGCGATTTATGTTACGCCTCTTGTTGTTTGTTCTGGTCCCTTGGAGCCTCCGGGGGACCATCAGCACCAGGGAAGATGCCTGCTGGAGGCGAGCGTGGGTTCATAATCGAACGGTTTCTGTGGCTCTTTTTTCTGTTGTTGGTTAGAGCCGAATGAAGGTGATAAAATCCGAGAAACGCAAACGCATAAAACTCGCCTTCCGCTCGGTGCCGGATGCTGCGAGGCCGGAAGAAAATCAATACGAGCACAGCAGGGTTTGAGATTGGTGCAAAGCGCTCTGCGCTAAGGATGCTAGTTTCGGGTTGCCGTTTTCGGAAAAGGGGTTTTGTTTCAAACCGAATGCGGAACGTGGACTTCCGGGCGTGCTACGACTGCTATCGCCACATGCCATGTCATCTGCCGCATCACGATGATGATGATGCATCACATCAAAAGATCCGGGGAGAGCAATTATGACGGCGGGGTTGGGAATTGAAAGCGCTTCGTAAAGGAAGGAGCATAACAGTGTTCTCGGGCCCGCGCTGGCTACAAAGTGTATCGCATTTCTCATCGCTTCTTGTCCTGTAGTCAGTGCAGTGACGTCCAATTTCATTCGCCTTGTCTGTTGCGACCTCACTAAAAAACATAGAGCAACAAAACAAAAAAAAAATACACCCAGTGTCCCACAGATTGTCTAACATGTGAACCCGCTTCTTTCTTTCGTTTCACGAATGATAAATGCGAACCGCCGCGTGTCCGGGCGGCCGTGAACAACAGGACTGCAGGAGCATCAGCTGCATCCGGACGACATCGACTACGTCGTGAGCACACATGGACATTCCGACCATCTGGGGAATAATAACCTTTTCCTACGGGCGAAGCGGCACATCGTTGGCACTAACATTTCCCACCGGAATCGTTACTTCGTCCATGATTTCGACGCCGGTAAGTAGCCGAACGACGATGGCAGACTCGTCTGTGGTTATTATTTCGTAGGCAAGATTTGTCTTACGCAACGGTTGGCTGAAATGCTGCAAAGATTGTTACGGTTTCGTTAGCGACAGGACAAATCAAGTTGATTCCTAGCGATTTCCAAAACCTTGGACCGGATGATGGCGGGCTTATCTCTCCCGGGAGTGGAGTGGCTCTTGAAGCCGACGAGCACGTGGGGGTGTCGTTTGTTCGAAATTGATACCGTTTTAGCCAAATCCCAAGCCAATCCTTGATGGTGGTGATCGTGATAATGATGAGCCCGGGTTCGAACGGGGGCAACGTCGACGCCGACATAAACTTATTTACTGAGATAAATAAACAGAAAATTGACACGTCACCGGCACGTCGGGCACTAACGAATGCGAAAAATCAAGTCGAAATTAGATCGCCTATGTGCCGTTCCGGTCGCGATTTAGCTAGCTGGAACTGTCGCCGCCGATGCTGCTGCTGCTGCTGCTGCTGCTAGGTGGGCGAGTGTTTCCACGCTTCGTTCCTTCCAAGAAGATGTATCATTTCAGCCACTGGTGGGTGGATTATTCCCCCCCTCCCCTTCCCACTCCCCCGTCCATCTTATGACAAACGTCCTTTGAGGGCCTCGGATCTTGACTCCACCGGCAGTGCTACCGAGAGGCGAGAGGTGCGGTTGGAATTTTATTTTCTTCGCCTCATTTCCCGGTGACATTCTTGAGCGGCTGCCAGTTTTTCGCTTATTTCCTTCGGCGCGTTCGGTGGAGGTGGCGGTTTGGAATGTTTTCCCGATCACGGAGCAGCCTTCGCTTGGCCCGGCCCTTGCTGAGCCAATTCCAGAGCCCATTTCGGTGCGGCGGTGCCTATTTCGGTGCGCATTCGATGCTCGTTTTACGGATGGTATGCCTGTTAGGGACGGTTGGTGATTTTTTTTTTATTCTTCTTCTGTGTGCCGTTTCTGCTCGAGTACGAGTGTGGCTCTGACCTGGGCTTACTTTTCCGGTTGGTTGAAGCTATCAAGCAACGCGCAAGATGTACATACGCGTTCCTCGTGCGCGTTGGAGGTGGCGACACCACTAGGAACGGGTGATGGTTGTGGTGGTATGATTGGTCCTTAGAAAATACCTTATGGCAGGATGCCGTACTCACCTCGCGCTGGTCGCATATTTTTACGAGAGCAGCCATTTTGGTTTCTGGAATCAACTTCGGTGAATATATGGCCCCGAGCTTTTCTGCCAGTAAAAAAAAAAACTGTAGTGCATGTGCGTTCGTGTATTGTGCACGAGGATGTTTGTTCATAGTCACAGAACAAAATATAGCAATTTTCATATTGGCCCGAATTGGAGGAGTGTTTCGGAAGGAAATAAAACTCAACCCAGGAGCAGAAATATTTGAAATACGCTTCTCAACAAGGTTTATTGCTCAATCTTGTTTCAATTGCACACTTTTGGGCGCACTAACCAACTTTGGCCCAAAAATTATTTTCAATATAAATCTTTCCTATCAATTATAGTTAATCTTTTGTGTACAGCATTCATTAAATTTTCTGCTAGTAAACAAACATTTCCTGAGTGCCACATGTGTGTGGTTTTGCTTATTTGATACTTACCTTTGCAAAATACTAAAGTGTGTTGCATATTGCATATCTTTAGGCGTAATATTTTTAACACGGTTTAGCTTTAAATAACCATCGAGACTAGCAGCACCAGCAAAGGAAGCAAGTAATCACGGGAGAATAATCGATAATTTTAATTTCGGCTCATAATTTCCATTATTCTACCTCAATTTTGCCTCATTTAACAATCTACCGGGATGTCCTTTTTTCAGCCACACGGTTCGGTGGCCTCGTGACTGCGCCAGATAGTGCGGTTGTGCACTGCGGGCAAAATGACTGCGGGCAGGTAAAGCGGTGTCTCATAAAACTGAACCGTGCTTCCCTCTGCCCTCTGGGCTCCGATACCGTGCCCTGTACCGTTAGCGCAAATTAATGGTGCGATTCTCTTCACCGTACTGTGCTTTGTTTGTGTGTGTGTGTGTGGCTGGTTTCTTGCCCCAAGTTCCATTTTGTTTGCTTTATGGTGATACTGGAGCTGAAGATACTTTTCAATTACGCCTGGTGGGCGGCTGTAGCTTCGGGGTGTATTTTTTCCTTCAAATTCCTTCGGTGTATTAGTGTATGTGTGTGTGTGTGTTTGTGTGTTTGTGCGCACGTTACAAGAGTCCTTTGTGATTAGGAGGGGGTTTCGGTGATGTGATTTTATTTTTGCAGCATCACTACCACCACCATAACGTGTAATGGCGTTTTTGGGTAAGGAAGCGCACGCTAGCGACCGTGACTGACGACATGTTTATTAACTTTTTCAATACCGATAGGTGTACCGAAAGGTAGCGAAGCGTTGTCTTTCGGCACACGATGAAACAACTCACACAGCGCAATCGATGCCAATCATGCAGTTTACACAGCATCACACCGGTTAACCGTATCCTGTAGGATACGGTGAATACGCACCTGGTGAATACGTTCGTCGCACCGCTTCGACGCTAAAAACAATGCAAGCGATAGAGCTTTTACTGCGCACTTACTGACGCATGCCGCTGCGAAGGAAGAATTTAGATAAAATTTTATGAAAACATTCACCAGCACGCGCGAACATTGGGGCGTTTTTCGTTAGGATCGTTTGGCGTATTACAGCCGAAGGTGGCGGCTGGTGGTGGTGATTGTTCGCGACACTTCGTACGGCAACTTTTCGCACGTTGGCACACGAGAAACACTCCCAAAAAAAAAAACGGGTTTAAGTTCGTTTGTTTGCGGGCGTTGTTACGCTTTCGGTATGTTGAAAGATGAAAGTTTCATTCGTACTTGCGAAAAAGGAGCAAAAAAAAACGACAGAGAGAACGTGTCAAACAAGCTTGATTAGGGTTTGGCAAAAGCTGTTGGGTTATGTATCGATCGATTGCTAGTGTGCTGCGCTTGGGAGATAATAAACAAGCTGCAACCGAATGAACGTCGTCTCCATTATGTATGGTGTGCGATATTGGATGTGTTTCTTAACAATTGACCACTTAAAATTGATTGCGCAAATGGTGGTGTGTCGTGTTGACGGTGATTCTACAGTGCTGACAGGATTATTCAGTGTTCATGGTAACTTTACTCAAACACAGGACTCAAATTTTAAGTTCAATCTTTCACAGGAAAAAAGTTTGAAACAAAAATTTTCAAGGAAAACGTGTAATTTGCTTTATTCAAGTGACGGTTTCATTCATTCGATTTGCATACTTTTGGGCGCTAATTTATCCAAGGCACATCTCATTAAAGAGGGTTCCTTAAAGTATGTGTGGTGGAAATCCTAATTCTTATTTTGCACCAACAGTTTGAAATATTGTAATTGATGTGCTTTAAATCGCTGTTTACTTTAAGTACTCCTTAAGGCATTAAATTATCCCCAAATTGTTTCACGTGTCAGCTAGGAAACATCTGAAGAGAAAGTATTACTTTTAGAGGATGGATTGTCAAAAAGTATGTCCAATTTGAAAGACGTACTCCCAGTTCTGCATTCAACCGTGTAGATAAAAGTGGCATTATTCTTTGTTCATGTGCTGTGAAGCAGACATCATCCGTTTTTCCGATTCATGTCGGAAAAGAAAGAGTTTGAATGCAATTTTGATTCGAGCGCACACTCGCAACAATGTGTACGGTGCCGTGCATTCAAGCGACCCGTCCCGCGTAACGCTTCTTTGTTCGCCGTATTCGTATTTTCCGACCGGCTGAGGTTGTTGTTTTGCAACGAACCTCGGCTTCGGAGCTCCGACATCCGGTGTGTCCTCATACCGCCATCACCGCGAACGACGGATCGCGGTACTACACTCCAGCGATGACGTCTCTGTCACTGTCAAGTCAAAAATCACACCGGTTGTCCTGGATCCGCCTGTAATTTCATCCTTCCTCCCCGATCGCAGTCTCCACGTGTGCCTTGCGTATCTGTTGGCACGTATTTGTTCGTGGTAAGATTTCCTGTCTGTGTGCCTTCTCCCGCGCCCATCGCAGACCGTATTTTCCGTAGCAGCGGGAGGGATTTTGATTTCCGTTTTCCCGCGTATGCGTCCTTCCCGTCTTCCCCGTCCCTTGCCAGATGTTACACGCTGATGTGAGACGTTTCGGAAGAGGAAAATTTGAGCGAGTACAACACGACCGATGATAGTAGGTACTTTGCGAAACAGGCCTCCCTTTTTAAGCTGCAGCGCGAAGGTGGCGGGAGGTGTTGCTCGGCTGCCGGAAAGCTATCAGAAACAGTGTGAAATTCCACACCCCTTCCCCACACGGCCCACCCACCGCGGTTGGATGATCCGGCTTTTCTCTCCCTCTCACACATTCACACTCTTGGCCGTTTTTTTTGTGACGAGACAGCTTCGAGTCCATATCACGCTGTGTGTACCGCCCGACGTGACATTTCCATAATCGAGTTGCCTTAAACCGAGGCTGAGGCACACGGAAAACACACCGCGCTTTGCAAGCCGAATTGACGGATATGGCTTCCCCGCTGGGCCGCCTGCAGCTAGCAGCATCCCTGCTCCCGGTTGGCCTGGCGGAGCGGCAGCAGAAAGCCTTTCTGCACATAAGTGTCGAAGGCGAAACTTTTATCCGTATTGTACGTATCCGCTCTTTTGCGTCACGGATCGATGCTTCCCTTCACACTGGCATGACCGTGATTCCGGCCTGCTAGCCTAGCCTAGCAGTGCACATGGTGGGAGGAAACTAAAATTCAATTTCGTACCAATACCGGTCGGCTTGTGGTGACGGTAACATCCTGTGGGAGGCATCGGAGGCATACGCCGGTGGCGAACAAATGAACCACGATCGACTCCCTCGGGAGTGAAGCGCTGCAAGCTTCGGGTTACAACTTTCATCAAGACGGTTATAAGTTCATCATTTTTCTTATGTGTGCGCGTGTTTTTTTTTTCGTCTCCGGCCCTCGGTCTCCGAACAATGCCCGTGTGCTGGTAGTGGGACAGCGCTTAAGCTGAAAACCATTTGTTAGGAAGACACCACAAAACGGGCACTTCCTTGTTTCCTTGGCGGACTCAAGCGGCGCATTCTTCCGGAAGTGCTCTCCGTTCGGACTAACTTTTACCGGATGTAGGTTTGTTATCGTCCGGTGACCGGAACCTCATTCGAAGTGGCTCGTTACGCGCATCGCTCCTTCGGATGGTTCTGCTCGTGAGCCTCATGGGACACGCACACTCCTATGGCTTTCGTCTGTTCGTCGTCCCGGGGCAAATTTAATGTCACCAAATGTTCGCCACCACCGTCCCAGCGTGACGTCGGCACGAGGCACGGTGTGCGAGGGCGGAAATTCGATTTCAACTGCGAGCGTATCACACAGCCTCCGGTGTCGTTAAGGCGAGACATGTGTCTCCGGTTGCGCACTCCGGCCCACCTGGCGCACGCCTCCCTCATGGCGGGGAACGCGTGCGAAATAAAATATAAGGCACCATTTCTAGCGACAAAAAAATGACAATAAATGTCACGCGAGCGAATGATAATTGTCGGATCGGAGGAGATTCTTTCTCGCACACGCCGTTCTGTACAGAGTGTCACAGACTCTGGTAGAAGTCGTTTCTTTTACGTCACAGTTTATTCTTCAATGTCAACTTCGAGTGAAAATGTCCGCCCTGGGTAAGAAAAACACGCTGTCTGTCGATAGACGGCGGTACCATTTTATGAAAATATTTATGGACTTTCCGGGAAATTAACTTTTATCAGTCGATTAACGAATTGGCACCAGCCGCCCAGGTGGGCCGCGTTGGTCGGGCTTTGATCATTAAATTTTCCCCCCATTTTCCCGGTGGCTAATGCCATTCGGTGGCGGAGGTGTTATCAATGGTCGTGAATTACCTGATCCGCCGGTTCCGTAGGCCATTTTTCGTCCTTTGGCATCTCCGCTTCGCGCTCTGTTTCGAAACACCTCCCGCTAGGGGGAGGATTATTTCGTAAGCCTGCGGAAATCTCAATTTCCTGCCCACCGCCTGGTAATGACGGTTTTCGTTATTGGAAAATATCATCTAACGCGCCGCGCTAATGAAAGCACGGTGGAAAGTTGTTCGACCGAAATGTGGCCATAAATAGTTGTATTTGATGGCCCATATTTTTTTCCAATCATAGAAATCGATTTTAGAGTACTTTTTCGTTGCCTGTTGGAATGTTGCGAAATATGGAACATAATGGGGATATTTTATGATCTGATATGTTGTTTTTATGGGATAAATCGTTCCATTTGCTTACTTGTATATAATAGAAGCAAACAAAAGTTGATCATTCTTTGTGGTAAGTTCAAGATATATCCAAAATATTTATATTATTTGTCACACAACTAAAAAAATATTAAAATATACAATTTTTGTCCATCATTTGAAACACAGTGTAGAAAGAAACATTAAAATCATCGTTCCATCCTTAAGTACTCCATTTCCATTTTTTTAGTGTTTTTTTATTTTACCAGGCTGGTGAAAGAGCACCCACTTGTACCTTCTTCTTTACTTGGAAAAAGTATCACACCGTTTCCCTTCATTCACGCGCTCATAATGATTTGCGGTATTTGATTTCTGTCTTCTCTTTTCCACGCTCCAAAGCGACCAAAGCTCTCCGGATAAGATTTGTTGCCCCGAAATTTATTCCCACCGGGCGCGCATCCAACTGGCAACCGAGTGGCACTCATGGAAGGAAGGGCTCTTGTTTTTCGCTTCTTCGATTGGTAAAAAGGCGTGAATGAGTATTTTTCCGCCCGGCACGGAAAGATGCACGAACGAGGGGCGAACGAGAAAAACGAGCATCTTTGCGGCTTAAAAAATGGTGACTTTATGAATTTCTTGACTCATATTTCAAAGCGTCGCACTGGCGGACGGAGACCCCCTGTTGATGTTGATGATATGCGTTTCCCGGCTTGCGGTACGGAACGCTTGGTGCTGCACCGCACCAGCACCTTTTCGGTACCATTTTGCCGCTTGACACTTGAATTGTCTTTTCACCTCGCAGCCAGTTTATGTACCGGGAAACGAGAGAATCGCGCGCGGTCCCTGGGTTGTGGGCTTGGTTGCCGCGCGATTCCACCGACAATGGCCGACGGTATTTCTTTTCGATGACAGGCCACCTTAATTAAGCGGCTGGTGTACAGAAACGCGCAAAGCTGTCGCTTTCCGCGTTTTGTTTTACTTTTGTTTTGTTTGATCGGGGAGCGTAGAGTTTTGCTTTGAATTAAGATTGCGTTACGCTTTCGTGTCTTTCTCGCGTCCATGATGGTGAGGGGAAGCTTTTGTGTTTGAAACAAGACCTGTGGGAGGGAGCAGCTTCGCGTTCGGGTGTGTTGGCATTGTTCATTTAGCGAAGAAAGTGTCTCCCGGTATGTCTCTCTCCTCGGGCGAACGGATTGCGGGCGGATTTCGCTTGCGGATAAAGGTCACGAACGGTAGAGAGATCGCGTCAACCTGAAATCCTTTCGGCATACGGCAACAGATTCGGACCACCATAAACGAAAAAAAAAAAACAGAAAAAAAACCAGCGTGCCTTAGGCAAGCAGTGCTTGCGAGACAACGATGAATAATGGATTTTTGAAGGAGCTACGGCGACGGGGTTTGCGGGAGTATATTAGTTGGAAGCTTTCGGAACAAAGTTGCGTTTTGTGCGGATTAGCTCGGGCCCATGTTTCGTTTGCTTCCGCTAGCGAAGCGAAAGGGGTCCGAAGCGTTATTACGTGCGCTAGCGAGGACGCAACTCGTTCCGGACCGGTGGTTGTGATTAATTATTCAACCCGGGGTCTATCCGAAAATTGTATCCAGCAGCAGCAGCAGCAGCAGCAGCACGGTAGTGGAGGCGAACAGCACAATCATCCATATGCTTGTTCCATGTGCCCTCCGAAGCTGAGGTTCCTCCCGCCCAGGCAATATGCGTATGGTTCAACAACCAGTTCGTGGAAGGATGAATCACAACACAGAGCGTGTGTATGTTTTTTTTCTGTTGTTACTTCTCTCGGACTTATTTCGTTTGCTTTAGTTGAGTTTTGTCTACCCATTCCCTTCCACTCGACTGAAGCGAGCTCCAGTTAAGTGCGGCCAGCAGCACACTTGCTTCCCGATCCTCCCGTGCCGGAGATGGATAGGAAAAAGTTTGTACCAAGTAAAGCAAACCCGTTATTGCCAGATGGAGTCAGGGCGTTGCCGGTAAACAACGCCCGCCAGCCCGTTTGCAACCACCGGCTACGCTTGATTGCTGCCTAATTTCTATGTTTGACTTATGGTCGTCACGGTTGGTCCCGAGTGGGTCGTTCCTTTTCCTGCCCATGTTCATCCGCCGGGAAGAACTGCACGGTGGCACGGTATCCTCAAGCTATTCATACTGGGAATGTGCTTTTTTTTTCTCCGTTTTCCTTTCCTCGTTGCTATTGCATGAGCTTGTGGCCTTTTAAAAGGACGGACATAGCCGGAAGGTACTTGCTGCCAGCTGTGTGTAATGGGTGCGAAATACGACCGGTATCAGCCTCGGGGAGGTATGGGAAGTTGTTTTACTTTTTGCTTTCGGGTGTTTTGTTTTGGGTTTTTTACATATCGAGGTGGAACATTAAACCCAACAGCACCGCCTGTCAAATAGTGTTTGTCATGGTACTACATTGAAGTAGGTTCCAAAGGTCAGGTAAAGAGCGAACAGAAATGGGTAATGATATGAAAATTGTCGTCGTCAAACTATTTGGACGTTATTCTTGAATGGGAGTGAATTGGTACGGCAGATTTTTATTTGCAATTTAATGCTTCATTTAGAATGTGTTTCACTTTTATACGTTTCAGAATAAAATATGCATAAGACTGTATCCGTTATAAATTTTTTTAATTTATCTTTCGTCAGCTTTAAAGGTTTTAGTGAATCGCATACTTTTAGGAGAAAAATTGCCTAAAATCAGCCCAAAACATATTTATACATTTTTTAATGTGTATTTACGTCTTATTTTCATTTCATTCATACGGTTTTATGGCTGAATGTGCAAAAAATATCTGGCTAAAAATGAAACGAATGAATGAAATTATGGTTATCCCATAAAAAAGGAACGGTGTCGTTGAAAATTTGTTAATCAGCTTAATGATGATTATTAATTTGACAAAAAATCATTAAATAAGTATCTGGAGCCTTGTTACGAGAAGCTTGAGCACATCGTGAATCTCGTCACCAACAGTCTCAAGCACCAAGTTAACTACGTCTCTCGATCTAAATTGATTATCATCAGGCCATGTGCTTCGGGCGCTTTGTATAAGCCCGCATCCTTACGTTTTTGAACAATGTTTTTATATGTTTCGCCTCTGTTCCACCGTCACAAATGCGAAGCAAAAATTTATTGGCCCCTCAGCGCGTGCCCCAATAAAATCGGAGCTCCAAAATTGCTGTATCCGGTGATAACAAATACTTACGCATTCGGTTGGGAAGGTACGGCAGGAACACCGGTCTGTGGATCAACAGACCTTTTATTCAATTTTCCTTTAAATTCCGCCTGTTTAGAGAGGCAGCTCGGGGGAAGGCAGGGTGGAAAGATTACAAAAACACAGCGAAAAAAGCAGCAGCAGGAGCAGCAGCAGCAGCAGCAACTGAACGATGCACTTCGCGTAGCCTCCACTCCCATCATCAACAAGCGCTCTCAGCGATATGGCCCCGTGTAGTGGGCACTCGAACGGTACTTTCGTTCCAATTTTCCTCTTCTTTCCACGGTTAGCGCTAGCGACGCGCGCGTTCGGAGAAGTTAGATTGGTTCTGTTGGTTCCGTCGTCACCGTCGCCATCTTCGCTGGGATATCAAAATGTAACACAAGCGCAATAAAGCAGAGAGGCCACTTAAACAACAAACTTAGTTGTGCGATGGTGCTTGGTGCAAAAAAATCGTCCCATGAAACTACGAGTCTCGACAGGGTTAAACGTAGTTTTTTTTGTTAGGATTTTGGTTTCCGGGAAGCTGGCAAATAAAGCCAGAAACCTCATTGCACAATTCAGTTGTTTTTTTTTTGGTTTGTGTTAAACTCACCACAAACTAACGATTCGTATTCGAACGACACTCGTTTCGAGAGCTTAGAATTTTTCGTACGATTTATTCGCTTTCCGGCACGATGGTATGGAAGTGGTCGTAGCAGAACGTTTATTGGATGCTTTTCGTATTTTCGAGAATGCCAGATAAATAATCGGAATTTCTATCAGTAAAATTTATATCAGTAAAATCAGTAAATTCTCTGGAACACCAAAAGTCAATTAAATATTTGAATATTTAGTGAATAACTTATCACTCTCATGGAACATGCTTGTAGATCCCTTAAAAGTCTAGACTCACTTTTCTTTAGATGAATTCACGGCTAGATTTGTGCAACATATTGTGTACTTTTCTCAGTAAAGGCTTTGCTTGATTTAGCGAATACTAAAGAGAATCAATAAAATAATGTTTATTTTTCTGTTTAAATTTCGAAATAGTATTAATTTTATATTTATGTGTATCGAAAACTGTACTGCCACAGCAGATGTACACAACCTTTGCTACTATGAGGTGATCGACATGATTCGGTGTACGTGTCCCGAGCGGTAGAAACTTTTTTCTGAAAACATATTTACGGCCTGCTTGTTCTAACCCGCCCTAATGTTCCTTGCGACATTTCTTACGTTTCCATCTCACCACCCCTACGTTCTGCGCATCCCCATCAGGCAAACTGCCTACATTCTACCCATCAGCAGCAGCTCCAGATGTGGTGCGCTCACCTGGCCGGAAAACGGATGGTCTCAATCAGAGCCAGAAGACCACACGGGCAAAATCCTGCCACCACCAGCAGCAGCAGGATCGTGAGCGTCAGCAAAGCAGCAGCAAAAAAAGCGAACCGCCGCGGCATGGAAAATTAATTTGTATCCATTTCTCAGCGCTCTCGGACGTTTTGTCTTCTGATGATGGTGCTGTTTGCTGCCTGCTGCCGTGCGGGCTTCGGGCACAAAAGAAGCACTAAAGCGCCGGTAGCACGATCGTAGGTGGGAGGAATGTTTTGGCACCATGTTCTCTTTTTTTTTTCTCCCACTCGCTTGACCCGATATTCTGCGCGTTGGGGAAGAGAATACGATTGAGGAGAAGGATTTGGACATAGCGAATAGCGCAAGGATGTGGAGGAAAAAAGGTGATAAGCAACGAAAACGTGATGGACATTCTGTGTGAGAATCGTTTTGCTCCCATTTTTCCCATTCCCAGCGGACTTAGTGAAGCGTACGGTCAGCCTAAGAGGATTGTGGAGCAAAACAGATGGCAAGATGCTTGGGAAATATTTTTGCAACAGCCATCAGGTGTAATTGTTTCTATGTGTGTGTGGGTATGTATGTGTGAGTCGAGGTGTACACAAGAGGAATGACCGGAAGCACCGTACCGGTCAGTGGTGAAACCGTTCTCGAGCGCTGCAAAACGAAGAACATTTGAATCAATGATAGCGCGGAGAAAAATAGCGAAGCTTCTTCGACGCCATTCTTCGGCAAGCGTGTTGTTGCCCAGAAGTGTGAGAAAGGATGTGCGTTGCTCCGTTGCGTTTAGTTACTCTTTTCGGGGTGATTGAGGCGCGCGCATTATTATGCGAAGGAGCATTTTCATTATCATCATTCATTCTTTGATTTTTTTTCTCGCTCTTTTGGTCTGTCTTCGAGCGTACGCAAGCGTACTCACTCCAACACTCTCCCTCTCTCTCCTCCCCCCCGGTAGGGTGTGGATGTATATTCCCGAAATGGCAAGTGGAACGAAATTCCACGCTCGGTCCAGTGTTTTCGCAACAGGGATGAGCGGTGGTAAAATTAATTTAAATTCCCCAACCAGCGCGTATCGCGGCGGTTTGTGTGTGTGTGTGTGTGTGTGTGTGCGCGCGGGTTTTTGTGCACGTGTCAGCGAGGTGAATCCAATACAAATGAGCAGTCATTATGCGTTTGTCGTTTGTTTTTTTGTGTTTGAGTCAACAGCAGCAGCAGTTCTTCTTCGTCACGGTGCGAATTCTCTCCGTGAGGTCGTCGAAACAAACTGCTTTAGTGTCACCCGAAATGCCTAAATTTGGGACGGTGGAGAATGCAAACGCAATCTCTTCCATCCCAGCGTGTTGTTTGTGTCTTGCGTACGGTGCTTTTTGCAGGGTTTCTTTATCGCAATTTTTGTGGGATTAGTGCGATTATTTTTGGTAATTTTTCTTATGTTTTTGATCACTCTGTAGACTGGATGGTGACATATTTTTTGACAAAAAAACACAACTGCAGATGTATTTCTCTGTTCAAACGAATTTTGTTATATAAAAATAAAATATTTACAATTAATCTGTTATAAAGACACCTACAAGTTCAAAATACAAATTGAATTAAAAAATAAAATTGTTCAATTAATATGTTCAAAAAGTAATTCAAATAATATGTTGAAGATTTCCCTTGGCAGTTCAAAATGTTTACATCACTGAGCTTAAGACATGCTATAGTCGTGTTATTTTCCACAAATTGCCAAACGTATCGCCGCCTAACCCTGCAATTTTCATTCGGCGGTTGAAGGTGATCTCATTTTTTATTTCACCGCAGGGTCATAAACATGGGATGGTGCCGGTTGGTTTTG
The DNA here is from genome assembly GCA_000956215.1 of Anopheles farauti No. 4. Taxonomy (NCBI): domain Eukaryota; kingdom Metazoa; phylum Arthropoda; class Insecta; order Diptera; family Culicidae; genus Anopheles; species Anopheles farauti No. 4. Next base: position 17,582 of record JXWZ01000055.1, read on the forward strand.
CTCTCATTTTAAATTTTTCCACCCGATTTTCTTCCACTCGAAAGCACTGCTTTTTGAAGCAGTCGCGGTTAGGTTGGGCGTGATGTTGTTTTTTTTTTTTCATTATTCCTGCCAACCGGTTGAGGCAAAACCGGCGGCTCGATGGAGGCGCCTGGTGGCTGATGAGACCGCGCTGGGACGAGTTCATGGTGAGTGGTTCGCGCTGGGCTTAAATTGACGCTGATCAAATAAATTTTAGCAGCTCACTACCGCCCCAGAACGACCGGTGGTTATGGTGGTGGCGGTGGTCCCCTTGCGGGCATCTGCAGCAACCAACCGTGCAGCCATCGGGGCACGATCCATTACGGTCACTGCGCGCGCGATGTGCCACCTCCTGCAATCCGCCCATGCTGCCCCGCTGACTGGAGATGGTGGAACGGTGGGATGTGAGATGTTAATGGCGGGCGAAAAAAAGGGGGTTGGATGTTACGGTAAATTGTAATAGCTAAAAGTATGCTGATGGCGCGCTGGAGTCATTGTCGTCGACGTGGTCCTATCGCCCTCATTCGAGTGTCATCAACTTCTGCTGGAAGCTGGGAGAAACACCCGGGAGACACCGGGACAAAAAGGGACCCACCCGAAAAGTGTATCCCTCGCGCTGCTCGCGCTGGTCCGTATTTTATGCTCACATTTATTCGGAAAACGCTCCACAATAAGTCCACGATCGCACCTCGGTAGGTGAGGCGGAAGCGTTTTATTTTATTTTACCGGGAAAGTGTCTCCACATCAGCAGAAGCATGTCATGTTTTTGCTACCGAAAATGTGTGGGAATGTGGGCCGTCCACCCGTTCGAATCTGTTCCTGAAAGGTGTTGTGCGGCTTTTGTTATTTCTTGTTCACGCTTTCCAAGCTTTACAAAAGGGGTTTGACTTTATTTGTGTTTCTTTGGGCGCAAGATTCTTCCATCTTCGTCTTTACACTCGGTGCTTCTAGACTTTTCGTGTTTGTAGAGGAAACATTTTACACTTCAGCTGCCTCGGCTCTGCTGCCATTAGCCATTGAAAATTTGCTAAATTGTTTTCGGAACAAACATTTCACCAGACGAGTGTGTTTTATTTTGCTTGCATGTGCAAAAGTGAGATGTGTTCGAATTAATTTGCTTGTGTGGCATGAGAATCCAATCAAAAGTGTCTTTGAAGTTTTCAATGTTTTTGTTTTCGCTATGGCAAGAAGTGAATGTAAATGAGGTTCACTTTGGTGACTGTGAAGAGTGTAGTGGATGTTTTGAAACACAGAAAAATCAGGTGAAAGTTGAACGATTTGTTATTGAATCGTAACTTTTTTCAAAACAGCGATTTAATGAAACAAAACTTGCTCTTGAGAGGGTTGTGAAAAATGCTTTCTTCATAGACCCTTTACTTATCGACAGTTTTCACTTATTTGTGTTCTAAAATCAACTTTTCCTATCATGAAAGTGATTGTAATTTTTACATTTAAGCGGTTTTCCAAGCATAAAATCCACGCTTAAAATTGATTGTGCTAATATTTATTGCAGTCGGGCCTTTAACAATCCCCTCTATAAAACAATTTAGTTGCCCCGTTTGTGATTGAAGACATCAAACCATTAACCGTAAAACCGTATCCAACATATTCGCTTGGAACGCAGTGCGAGGAGGAAAACAAAAAAAAAGGATTCTCAGCACCCACTAACACAGAGCCACATTATAAGTCTCATAAAAATGGCGATCGTTTTGTAACCTCATATTTCATACGGAACAACCATCCGCTGGGCGATGGTCCATGAATGCATAAACCACCCAAACCCCTCCCCGCTTTCGTCCCTTTCCGGTGTTTGGCTGATTTTTATCGCCGCTCCAGCTGTGCGGTAACCCAAATCAAAATAACGGCTCGACGGCGGCTGACAAGTGTGATACGTGTGTGGCAGTTGATTAATACACATCTACACTCACGGGCGATGCGGCCAGCGTTGCCCCTTTTAGGAAACGATCGCAATCTGGTGCGGTGAGGGGCTACCCCACTGGGGGTGTTGCTGTCATGGGGTCATCGTAAAGGACGGTATCGAAAGGGAACCATCATAACTCGTTTTACTGTCGTCCTCGATGGTTATCGACCGGGATGTGGTTTACATCTATCGCTGAGCGATGGGTTGCTGCACCCCGTGGTAGTCGATAAATTTTGAGAAGATTTAATCACAACCGGGAAACATCGAGAAAGTTTTGTGGTTGTTTTTTGTGTGTGTTGTTGTTGCTATTGCTCCTCCCCTTTGTTGTTGCAATGGGAGCAGCTCAAGTTTCATTGGGGATTTATCAACTTCCGAGAAAAATGTTACCGATACTCCACCACCGCAACCAAGCTGTCATCATGCGTCACGAATCACAACCACCGTACCGTGCGGTTAGGTAATCGGAGACTTTCTTCCGAGAAACGTTCCCACTTGTGACTCCCGCGAATCAATCAGCGTGATCAAAGCAAAGGCGAAAAGTTGCTTCAATCGCGAAACGTGCGTTGGGGCCAATTCTTCGGCAGGAATTGTAGGAAAACCCGCTGCTTACAGGTTCAGGTTCCCTTCCACACCGAGCCCGTTACGTGCAATCGGGAAGTGGCTTTTAATTTTCTTCACCACGTTCCTGCTGGTGCCATCACCTCCCGGATAGAAAATAGAAAACTTTCTGACGTATGTCAAGCGCGCCTGGCGCGCGCCAACACTCTCACATACTAATTTGTTGGCAGTTCTTTTCTTCGACTTTTTCTGTCTGGTTGTGTTTTTTTTCTTCTCTTCTCTCCTCTCCCCTGTTGCTTCCCCTCGCGGCCGGACTTTCGGAAACAACTTTCACGGTCGGTTTCGGTCGGCATCCATGCGAAACAAATTACTTTTTGCCATCCCGGGGGCGAACTTTCGGCCCGGTGCGAACGAAATAATGTACTTTTCGTGTTTTTTAACGGTTTGATTGACTTGTGTGTGTGTGTATTTGCTTATTTTTGTTTTTTTTTGCAACACTCACGCATAACTTTCAACGTATCATTGGGTACTTGACGTTCGCCATGTACGGGGGAAGGCAGAGAAGTATCATATTAATTATGGGGATTTTAGCTTTCCTCCGGTTGTAAGCTACCCGGGCCGGACTGACAGTTGATGCTGGCAAGAGCTTAACGCCACACCAGCCGAGCGGAAAGGTTAATTCGGAATGAGCCTCACGTTTAACGAGCGGTTCGAGGAATCGTTCTTAATCGCTTATGAATGCGACCACGATCGTTGGATCCAAATCGTTTCGCGGGAACGGTCGTTAGGAGTTTTGTAAAGTTAAAACGATTGTTTGTGCATTCTGCGCCCGCCCGCCTCATGATGCCTTTTTGATGCATGATGTGCATAGTAATGTGCATGAAACTTTGTCAGTAACTATTAGCACGTACAGGGGGTTGTTTTTTTTTCGTTTCTGCATGTTTGTGGTGCTTTTCGTTTACCTCATCATACTCCTTCCAGCGCTCGCGCAGGCTCGTTGGGTATGCGTTTGTGTTCGCTTTAATTGATACCATTAACAAAACACGCCAGCCTGTTAGCAAAACGGTTTGCAATTTAACTTCATCCTCGGGCAGGTTATTTTCATTTCGGGTGGGGTCACCCACCTTTATGGGTGGTATTCTTCCATGTAACGAGGTCGAACTCGCACACCCACACACACACGGGTGCGCGTTGCGGTGGGAATTCGGTGTTCCGCTCCACTTTGGCAATAGGTTTTTTTTTGGCGTTTTCGTTTCCAAAATGTCCACTAAAACGCGGTTCGACTACGCCACCGCACAAAGCACAAAACGACGGCTGGACGGTTTTGTTTGTAACTGTCGGTTTGTTTTCTTTCTGCACGTAGCACCAAACTTTCTTCCCCACCGATACAAAGTACAAAAATCCATGCAAGCTAGCGTGGGGAAGGCCATGGGTAGGCTTGGGCACCATTTTCATTGCCCACCGGGCGGAAAGACACAAAACGCATGAGAAATTAGAGTTTATCAAATTTCCCACCGAATAAACGACCGTACTCCAAACGCTGTGACTGGTTGTGTTTTTTTTTTGTTTTGAGAGGCGCAGGAGGGAATTTGTTTTCGCTTTTTTGTCCCTCCCCGTGCACGGGTGGACGCATGTCCAGTTAAAAGGTTAGATTCAAGTTTTTGGCAGTTGTTTTGTTGGTGTTATTATTTTGTTGCGAACGAACCTGCACGATAGATGGCACAGTGTCGTGCATGGTGCAAACTGGCGTCGGGTGTGTGGAACATACCCGGCCGTTTGAATGTTTAGGAAGTCGCGTTGGGAAAAACGGTTCGGCCGACGTTCGTAGTTGGTGCCATGGGAAACGTAAAACAAGCGAAAAGTAGGAACTTCGGTGCGATATGTCGTTTTCAATAGGCGCCCGGAGGCGAACAGTGATGGAAGCGACCGTGCTGGTTGATAAAACGGTAGTTGAAGCATGAAATTTTGATTAAAGGTGAATTTATTTGGGATTGTTGCACTATACTTTTTCCAAGATTTTTGTCAGTATTTTTGATTTATTAAATTTTCAAATGCACATCGTGAAATTTGTGATTGAATAAATAATGCAATGATTGTTGAAACTGCAAGATTTGCACATTAAAATAATATTTTTAATATCTGTATCAAAAATATTTATAGCATGTTGTAAAAAAAAAACATTTTTTCATATTGCATACCTTAAGGCGTAATATTGTTGGCGATTCAAGCAAGAGATGCATACATTTGCCAGCAATTATTAATGAAGGAATCGCTAGGAGATTTGAATTTACACGTCATATAAATCAACGCTATAAAACTTCAATAAATCAAGGAGCAATCTTTCCCCTTTCTTGCAGTTGTTTTGTACCGCACTGTTTGCTCGTGGAGTTCGGTTGTTCGATGCATTTCGACCAACAGTGAAGCTGGTTTGTGGGCGCTGGCGACGGTACCGTTACGTTGGTTTGCCGTGATCACATTTCCGCACTCACCTCACCTGGTTTCATGTCCTGCCTGTCACGACCACCCCACTACAACGCTGCACTGTTGGCCCAATTTTTTTGTACTGCAGTGGTGTGGTGGCGAAAAAGGGAAACTCATCATCAAGAGCATTTCGCTGTACTTGCCAGGCTGGGAAGCTTGTTTAGTGCGCGAATCCTGGACCAACAGGCAAAAAAAAAAAAGAAACAGAGCGCACTAAAGCTCAGATTGCTTTTAATGAATGACGAGTGCTGTGTTGCAAACTGTGCGCGCTACAGGACACTCGGACGCTGTGTGCATGTGTGCGTTTCCCATCAGGAGCACGGGATAAAACGGTGAGGCTAAAGCGGAGACACACTCCTAAAACAAGCGCATCAACAGCAACTTAAATGGAACACATTTGTTCAGTTTTTGGGAACAGGCGTGGACCATGCGAAACGGGACGCAAGTGGCCGTCCGGAATTGGACGGATGTTGGACGGTGGTTTAGTTTCCATATTCTCCCTCCAACCCACACATGCACACACGTACTGATAGGGGAGACCGCTCGAACGATGGTCAGCCGTGGACCATCGGAGATGATGGCGTACACTCGGGGGAGATGGCTTTTCCTCATTTTGGCATCATAACCAGCTCCTCACTGGCTGTTTGGTGTGGATGTGTTCTTTTTTTTTGTTTGTTGTGTCCTCCGTCTATTTTGTTCACTTTCGTTTTAGGAGAAACGGAAAATAGAAAGCGCTCGGGGATAATTCGCCGTCCGCCGTACGAGGACGACCCAGTGGATCCAGTCGGGTCGTCATTGTCGCTGTTGATGTTGACCGAATGGAGACAATAAAGTTGATACCAGGACGCGGAATGAAAGGGAAGCCGCGGTGGTGGCGGCTGGCCCTTTTATAGACCCAAGGACCGGCACTTTGGAGCGCGGCATGGAACAGAAAAAATCAATTAAAACCAAGTCACCTAATGAAGCGGCTTATCTGTTACAGCAGCGCTCCAGCATGGGCCACTCGAGGCCATTTACCACAAGGATTGTGGTGGTTCCGTTGCTGGTCGATGGCGAAGAAGCGTCCAACGTTTCGCGAAACCGTCGGTGATTTGATTGGCGGTTTTGATGATGCATGCGTGGCTCGCTCTGCTGCAAACCGGACACGTGTTTGCGAGCCTTCACGGTTGAAATGCAACAGAAGCGCGACGGCGTAGTCGTTTGCCGTAGTCAAATGTTGGTTGCAAATAGTGATTGGATTTGTCACACTAGCCAACCCTGCGGCATGTTGCGATACCGGCTCATGAAAGTGGCTGGAGTGGGTACGTTCCGGTTCGGCTTCGATGAGATAATGCCACCCGGTACGATAGGGTCCCGCCAGCATGATTAGGCCTCTTATCGTCCTGAAGAGGGACGCAATGCCGTAACCTCGCGCTGTGATTGGGCGCTGCAAACGGCGAAACTGATTTATTTTTAGTTTGTCCGTCCACAACGCTGCTGGTGGAACTTAATCCCCTTAAAGATTTCGCCTCATGACTGACGCCTGCGTGTAGCGAACGGGCCCAAGAAGGCCGTTTTTAATTGATTGCGGCACAACGTTGCCCTACATGTCCCGAAGACGACGACGACCACGACGACGACGACGGCCACAACGTGAAGGAGTGGCACACCAGGCTGGTCCCAGATAAAAGAAATCGACTGTTTGCGTGACCGAGCACAGATCGAGACCCCATCGGAAACGTGAACCGCGCCGGAACGAGCGAAGGAAGGCCTCCAAACACCGGCGATGATGTTGTGAAATGGTTCGTGCAAATTTGAATCCTTAAGGATGTGTTTTTTTTTCCTCTTTCGTTTGTTTCGCCTTCCACCACACTTTTGAATGGGCCGAAAAATCGTGTCAAAACGCAATTCACAGGCGAATCATTTCTGTGCTGTTGCTGTTGTGGTGATAGCAGCCAGCCCGGGTGCCCTGCGGTATGCTCGTGTAAATATTGATATTCCGAGTGTACGTAAACGCGCCGTGCGCTCGTCTCGTGTGCTTTTACAAAATGCTCTTTGATTGGTTTCGATATGATGTGTGCAAGGTTTGTTTCTTTTTGCGCCGCTCGTTTTTCGTTTTCTCGAAAATATGTCACACGGTTTGCTTTTGGCACCAGCGAACCACCAGCGCGTTGACGTGTTGTGCAAATCAATATCGATATTGGCTGATGGGATTTGCTGTAGGTTTTTGATGAAAAATAGAATTGCCAAATCGGGGATTATGATCTTTTCGGCGGTGTCTGGGTGTTGTGTAATCCTAGCGAGGATAGTTTGCTAAAATTATGCTCCAGTAAAGATTATTTCAATCCTTAACATAATTGTATAAATGAACACTTCAATCCGGCATACTTTAACATTTTATTCGAGGTACTTGAATGTATTATTGGAAAATAGCTTCACATATTGTAGCAACACCAGTTATTGTCATAAAAATACATCATAAGCTCTAAATAATGTTGTATCATATTTAATAAATAAAAAGTAAATATAGAATAAGTTATGACGGAATATCTTTCGTGCTCGTAATGCTCGATTTACATGATTTTCTCCGATTACCTATAAAAACAAATGTGTCACCGGCTCGAGATCCAGCACAATCGTAATCATCGCAGGCGTGGTCGATTAGCCATCGGCGTAAGATACATTTGCGTTTCGGAAGCCGTAAAAAAGCCATGATGGGAAGAAAATCAGGTAATAAAGGGCAGCCGTGTCCAGTTCATTACGCTTTTGACGAGGCATAACGCATTCTAATCGATCAGCAGTACAACGGGCAATGGTGTCCTTTCGCTACGGGCGCGACGAGGATTCGGTCAAGCGGAGTAACAAAACTGATATAAAATGGGGAAAACAAAAAAAATCGTGAGATCGTGGTTACCGGAAATGATGAGAGAGAACCGCTGCGAGGAGCGGCACGAGGGGGGTAAAAAGCAAAACAACCCAACCCAAAAGCATAACGAACTTGTCGAAGAAGTTCGTCTTTGTTGAAGAATGTCCTTCCTTATCCCTTATGGTAAAGTTTTCGCTTGAGGAGTTTTCCGGCGAACCTCGTTGGGTCGAGCTGGTGGTTTTTTGTTCTTTTTGCTGTTGGTTCGCTAGTTTCTCTCTACTTGGTGTATTTTTTTTTGCTTTTCTTGCTGGTTGTCGTTATTTATCTGCGGACATAAATTATCATGAAAAGAACGACGAGTCGAATGATTGCGGTGGCCGGCAATAAAGTTAGGAAACAAATTAAGGAACAGTCCACGAAAAGGTCGCTGGGATGCGTCCGTGTGACAAATATACGTTCGCTCGAAAGCAGTGCGGTGTATAGTATAAAAAAAACTGATGGCGTTGGAAGGAGAGAGATAAAGAACATGAAGTTGAAGGAAAATTCGAAAACTAGCACAACGAAACTGTCAAGTGAGCCGATTTTTTTTATATGTTCCTTGTCTTCCCCCGAAAAGCTGATGATGCATTTCGGAGACAGTATTTTGGGTTCAAAGGGGTCTAACAATGACGTCAACAGGCGCGTTCCCACAAGCTGGGGGAAAATGGGTATATAGTAGTGGCGCGTCGTCCAGGAAGTGAGAACCAAACCCACTTCAGTTCAGAAGATAGTCAAATTTTCGACGGTTTCCGGTTTCCGAACTGGTTCCTTTTAGGCAGTGCGTCACGTGCACTCGATTGCCGAAATGCGAGAAGCTTGCGGGAGAAAAGTTTGAGTTAGAAAATTGTATTTGAATTGCAGATAAACCCGCGTGTGCATCGGATGGCTAAGTGAGCCGAAGCAGCTGGTGACGAGATGAGCGGGCGTTTTGTGCATCCATGCAGTCTGGGTGAAGGTTGCGCTTTGCCAAGGGAAAGATTATAGCCGTACCTGGCTTCAGGTGGCATTGAAGTGCATGAGTCACCCCTTGCGAAGATTAAATTACTCATTAGCATTAGGAAAACGAGCATATGGTGGTTTGCTGGATCTCGTGGCGGAGTGTTGATTTTATTTGCAGTCGTAATATAAATAGCAATTTATTTGAATGGAAAAGCGGGTCAAATTTAAGGATTAAATGAAAGTGCACATTGCAAGGATGGTTACGGCAGATGTTTATAATCCGCCTTTAAATATGCAATTCTCACAACATAATCAAATAAGTTTTAGCGAGGACACAAACCAGGTACTTGCACAAACCACTTAAATGTTGGATCATTTAACCGAATATTATATGAGTCTGTAAATTGAACTATATAATTTTAATTACGATTATTAACAAGATAACCGCGAAAATAGATGGATCTCAAATAAAATTATCTTTTTGAGTTCATCAGAAACTGTACCACGTACTATTTCGGCCGCAGACAAAGGCGATCTTAAAAGAAGCTAATAGAATGCTTCCTGTCTCGAAGAAACTGCTTTTCATTCTGTGCGATGAACATATCAGATGTCCAGACAGTCTCTTTGGTTTGTGCAAGCAGTATCTAAACCCATTCAACTTTCACACACATCGTTCTCTCAAGAATGTCATTTGGTCGTGATGTTTTTGCCTCTCGGAAAACACTCCATTGTAACGCTCTAGCACGTGCTACCCCGGTTAGATGAGCGTTCATTTGTCATACAGCTCGTACCGACGGTGCCTCGTACTGACTCGCAAAAGTATCGATGCATTCTTGCAAATCGAAAAGTTGCAAAAACGAGCAGCACCATTTGAGGCAGCTGCCAGCACGAACTGTAAAACGATGCTACTACTCGCAGGATGGGTCTGTGCAGCGAAATGTCTTACTTTTCCTTGCGTTTTTTTTTTGCCGTTTGTCTATCCCCGACCGATTCTTTTCGATGCTATTTTGTGTGTTTGCATTCGCTTTCGGGCGAAAGGAAAATGCTCCAACACTAACGACTCTTCGGCTGGCAGATGATCTCGATTTTTTCTGGTTTTTGTCTTCACTGTAAAGAGGGGATTAGATTTTGTGGCGAAAGCAATCGACAGTCGTCATCGCCGGTGTGTTGTATGATGCTTTTGTTTTTTTTTTATTTCTGCTCAGCTCACTTCACGTTTCAAGTTTGCACTCGCTCGCGCTCGTTAGGCGATAGCCTGTTATGTGATACACCATTGTCATCGGGCGTAGCAAAGATGCCGCGATAAAGATACCATTATCGTCCTATCAGATATCATAAATAATTCACGCGGGTGGCGCGTCCGGTTTCGTGACGCGAAACGGCACGGGGGCCCGAACCGATTGTAATATCAATTTGTTTCGTTTTGTGGGTAGTTTAGTGTTTGTTTGATTGTGTGTGTGTGTATGTGGCTTCGATTTATTTTTGGGACGATTCCAGTTGTGGGTATTATTTTTGTCCGCCATTTCATGGTGTTCCGGATAGGAAAGTTTGCGTTGGGGACGGAAGGGAACCGCAGGAGCTCCGATCGTCCGCCGTGTCACATCTTTCCAGGGCAATTGATTGTGATGGATACACCGAGCTTTGGCGAAATTAATCTATTTTTCTCTTTCGCAACCGGATCGACGGATAGGTGGATGGCGGTGTGTTTGCATTTCATAATCGAAAATCTCATCCCGTGTCGACATTGTGGCCAAACAGTGTGTCGAGGACGGAGAAAACTCATAATTGATTGCACGGTGTTGTTGTTTTTTTTGCCCCGCCTTGTTGGCGTATTTTGTTCGGTTTTCATTCGGAATTATTTTGCTTAGTTAAGCTGAAAACTATTCGATTCTGGTTTTTTCATAAAAACGACCATAAATCAATATCCGCATTGGCATTGTTTTCCTATCATTTATTTGTATCATTTTTAACTTGATAACTTCAGAGAAAGCTTAAAAGTTAATTAATGATGAATCAGTATAAATATGTCTTAAAATGAAGTCATTTTATAAATAAAATATTACGTTTAAAGCGTTGTTGAGTACAAAAATAATCATGATTATATTTTTAGATTTTTGAGCAAGTTTTTAAATTTATCTACAGTATTTTCTGGAAGAAAAACAATATATATCTTTTTAAACATTGTTTAATAAAATTTATTTATGTTTTGGAATTGAGTTTTTTGGAATTTTAATCATCACAGATCAGTGATGTTGTGAATTCTTCTTTATTGAAGATTAGTATCGAAATTCTTATCAATCTTTGATGTTACTTTTTGCTCTGCCGCTTACGTTTCCGATCCATTTATCTTGCGCCCGGATACGTTCCCCCATAATAAGAAACTATTTCGAAATACAAACAATTTCCGACCGGATACCGATAAAAAAGAACTTGTTAAGGGGTTTTTGTCGTGTCTCATCTGTCTGTTGCTCAGCTTTGTTTCCCTGCTTCCCCGATATCGCGTGTTTGGAACCACTTTTTACTCATTGTTCCGAGACCGATACTCGCTCATCTCGGTCTCTACCAGCCGAACGAAAATCACAAAAACAAGTGATTACAAAGAAATGAAATAGAATAAATAATACGGCGCGTATTTATCGTACTAAGACCGCCCTGCTTCTCCCTTTACAGGACACCCGAAGGCATCAGATAATGCCGTCGGCCGAAGGCGAACCGAATTTGAATAGCTCAGTGTGTTTTCCTTCCGGCGATTACGCAATTCACCATCGCCCACCGTCTTCCAAATGAACGAATTCGCCGAAGGAACGTCACACGCCGGCTCGGTCGTCTTTGAAACCCCGAACCGGGGACCGGGATTGTTATCTCAGCGCGGGTTTTCGGACCGGGCCCGGACCCGGGCCGGTGGCCGACGACGTCTTTGCAGGAAAATCTGCGGAAAAGTAAACTTCCGCAGCTGTGTTCGCTGTGTGGTAGCGCGGGTGAGAGGTGTGCCTTTTTGCAAATGTCAATTTTCTCATGCGCCAACAGAATGGTGCCGTGCCGATAACCCGTTTTGTGTTGGTTGAGCAGGAGGCATGGGGTGTAAGCAGCGGACACATTCCAGTTGTCCAGTTTGCCTGCTTCTCGCCACGTCCACGGCTCTGTCGGCTCGTGTCCGTAACATTAAAACCTGCTGAACTAACTCGAACGCCGAGCCCCGGAGATGACTCAAAATCCCTACCGGACAACCCCTGTACTCAGGCGGGAGTGAGAGATTTTGCCATTTCATTGGGTCCGGCGCAGGCAAACTGCGATAAAAACATAAATATGCTGACGCATTTCGGTACCGTTGGGTCCGGGGGCCGTGGGGTTCATGAGGGACCCGAAACGCGCTAACTACGCTTTCACATCCTGACGGTGTGTGCGTACGTTCGATTTTCGAGCTTATCGCACTTTCGGAACCACTCGGATCATCATCGATGGAGGAAATGATGTGCTACAGTGATGCACAGGAGTGTGAGTTTTTTGCGGAAATGGTAGGCAAAAAAAACCCTGACGACGGCTTCTCCATTAGCAGAGCCATGTGACCGAATGGCGAAAGGAGGTGGAAAAGAAAGCGAACAAAACACACACACACACAAAAAGAAACGCCCGAAAAGTGAACGCTGGTCCGCAAAAACGCTGTGAAATGGAAATTTCGACATCAATTATCACATTTGTTTGACACTGTGTGCATATTGTGGGTGGAGCGAAGTTAGAGCGGGTGGCCTCAGCGATGATGCGTGTTGCACATCCTCCGGTGCGAAAGGAACACGTGTGGCCATCGACTACACTATCGATTAGTGTTCGGCCAAGTGCTGCTGCTATCGGTGCTGCTTGTGGTAGTCGGAAGGACCGTTTATTGGATTTTGTGCTGTGGTCGAAAAGTGGACCAGAATGATTACACATGCACAAAAAGCCAACTGCACACCGGAACATGACATGAATCACTTTCCACGGTGTGCTTCTGATGTACGTAGGTGTGTGTGTGTGTGGGTTGATGTGGGATTCCGGCGGTGGAAGGAATAACGCTGTAATCGTGTTATTTCGTTTCGAAAGGCAGGATGCTGCGACAATCTGATCAGGTTCGGTTCGGTGCCATCCTCGTGGTACATCCGATCTTCCGATGGATGTTACTAGCTAACAAGCTTTAACGAGGTGAATTGTTGGACGGGGGCGACCGCGGCGGCGGCTGGCTGGCAATGCGGACCGACAGCTGATATGCGTATGTGTTAGCTCGCATCACATGCCGACGGGGAGGCGGGGATTAAGTGCAAAGAAGCAAAAACCTCCTCGAGTGCGTCCAGCGTACATACGTGTGCGGTTTGCGTATGTGTGTGAGTTCGGATTGAGTCATTTAATTAAAATTATGTAGCCTGTCCGATGGCAAGCGATGTGTAAAAGCATCACTCTCTTATTATATGTGACAGGCATGTCAAACGCCCGGATGGTGGGATCAAATTATCTTAATCGTTAATGGTAGGACGTTATTCTTCAAGTGTTGACGTCCAGAAATACAATTACAGCAATTATTATTTTATGTTTTGTTAATACAAAAACGAAACGTGATTCAAGTAATAAATGATGTATAGCATTTGACGTACAAATTGCATACCTTCAGGGGTAATTACGCCAAAAACTATGCTATTTATAATGAGCTGGAAGTTGTAACATTCGGGTTGTTAATACCTACAAATATGTTTTTGTATACGTGTGATTTGATCAAGTGATATCTGAAATGACTTCTTAAATTGTTCCTTAGCAATTATTTAATAATAAAAGGTAAACAGTTCTGTTAGATTTTATTTTCTGCTTACATAACATTCTCACTATGTGTGACAACCCTGGCTTAGAAAGCTTGATATCAGTGTTACAGAATCTTGTGTCACCGACGGGCAGGTTCAGTGCGGTGTGCGGTTCTCCATTCTGCAATTAATTTCTGGCCTTTTACCCCTCCGTATGCACATGTGCAATTAAACACGCCACCAAGCGCACCTCAACCCTATCAACCGACCAACCATCGCGCAAGCTCACCATGCCGGACCCAACACACGCATCGGGTTAGTTTCACCGCATTCGTTCGCAAACGCAAATATGACCAAAATCGTTAAGTCAGTTGACGAGCCGAGGAGATGCCCGATTTTACGATTTAATTTCTGCACCTTCTTCAACCGATTTTAGTGCCGCCGTACTACAAACAAAGTAGGCGATAGGTGCTGTCAGGGCCGATCGTATTCCTTTTGATCCACTCCACGTTTGGTTGGTTTCACTGCACGGGGTGGGTGGAATAAAAAAGAGATGTCAATTGATGCAGATGGAAGTAACAGTGGATGCCAATAGTGCTACGTGTGCGTACGTGTGTTCGGTAATGCCTTCACTGAAGCGGAAAATAAGTTCCTCTTTTCACCCACTCAGAATCCCTACCAAACGGAGAACAATCATTTCACGTCTGCCCTTATCATTGGGGCACGGAGAGGACACGAACCAAGCGGGAGAACATAAGTTTTTTTTCCTCGTTTCATTCACAATTTTCCGCTTCCGGTGTAATGTTTTATTAGTTACCGCAATTTCCCCGGTAAGCATTCCGGCCAAACTGTGAGCAAAAGTCGTCGCAAGCGTTTTTAAGTCACTCCATAACTGGAGGGGAGAAAGGAAAAGGGTTGCGTGTATGTGTGCGAGGGAAGAGAGGAAGGAAATGTAAAACATGTCCTTTTCGCAGCTGCACCCACGCACCAACGAGGAACACCGGAGGGGATGGAGGAGGAAGTGTTTTCGAAAGTATTTCTCACGATGGCGTGCAACGCGAGCAGCAATTGCAAACTACTGGCGGCAGAGGGAAAGCGCCCCAAGCTATTGGCAATTTTGCATCCCGCCCGAATTGTTTGTGCAGTTTTGTACCCCACCCACGGTCGGTATTTCCGGGTGCATCAGGCATCCGGTTTCGGGGGCACCGATGGAAGGAAAGAAACCGGTTCGGTATCGAAAGAGGGATGGGGAACGCAAAGCTGAAGCTGTTACTATTTTACGGTGTACAGCAAACACTATTTGCACATCGGAGAGAATTATGTTTACAGATGCATAAACATGTGTTTGAAAGGTGTGATGGGGAAGGGGAAGGAGAAAAGGAGTGGTGGGTGGTGGGAAAACACTCTTGATCAAAGGAAAGTGGTTGATATTTGCTGCGAACGTTATGAAGGTTCTTCGGAAATCGATGATATGATCGTTTTATTTGCATGGTTTGTATCGTGCCCGAAGTTTATTGATGGGTTATTTATTAAATGTATTTAATTTTTCATTTTCATGGTATTAGTTCAATACGGTTGTCGTGAATCTAATATCAGTTTTAATTTATATCAGCTTTGATCAAGCTTCTTTAACATATTAATAATTTAAATAAAATTCTTTTATTTTTTTCTCAGTTTAACACAATTTTGAATTCGCAATGTAAATATTAAATATTTTTTATGAGTTAAAGTGACATGATAATTTAAAAGTTTATTCTTTTTGAATAAATAACGAATTCACTAGTAGTGCCATTTGTGACGAAATTGCTCCCAATCCACTCAAAACGTCTCCTATAATCAAATGGTAACGTAAAGAACGCAATAGAAGAGACAAACCCATTATCATACTCGTCAACTCGCCGAAAGTGACATTTCAAGATGGTTCCCATGACAGCGAACTCTTATCGCACCCCGGAATGAAGCGCTGCTTGTCCCGTTTGCTATTAGTTGCACAATTTTCACCAAACACACCATCCCCACTCGTATCCCAGTTCGTTCAAATGAGATGGTTGTAATAAATTTCACTTCACATTCTCAAACACTAGTTTGTGGGCGAGTAATGCAGAAGAAGTCAGCTCAGATGCTGAAAAAATAGCACCCAAGTACTCCTCATTCGCACACCAGCAAGTTCATTATAGTTCTGTAAATGATTTATTCTGGGTATTTCGTTTCGGAGCGTGTGGCGTGTACTTTTTTTTTTACGTTGTTACTCCCGCTCCCTAGTCTCCCGTGTGTCATCCAGTGTCGCCCGGTCCGGTACTCCGGCATCTGATGGCGTCTTGTATTTTTGCATCCTATTTTAATTCCGTCGTGTCATGGTGTCGCTGCGCTCCGCTACTGCGAGAGTCGAGAGTCGTCGGGATGGAATTTCTTCTCGAGCAAAATGGGGCCAGCACGGGGTGTGTTATCCTTGACGAGCATATGATGCTGACGCCGGATGAATGCCTTCGGGCGGGTGCACTGGAGTGGGCGGGGAAGGGTGGATCACAGTCACACACATATACCTCCCCGCAAAGCAACAAAAGGGAACGAAGTGAAGTTGCTTTGAAGCTGATGCCGCTGCTTTCAAAATTTCCTTTCTGGTTGGCCTAGTTACCATATCATCATCGCTAGCAGGGACGGTGGAGTT
Organism: Anopheles farauti No. 4; assembly: GCA_000956215.1. Taxonomy (NCBI): domain Eukaryota; kingdom Metazoa; phylum Arthropoda; class Insecta; order Diptera; family Culicidae; genus Anopheles; species Anopheles farauti No. 4. The sequence goes on from JXWZ01000055.1 coordinate 33,817, forward strand.
GTTGGTGGCGGTGGTAGTGTTAGTCGTGTGGTGACCCCTATTTTCATCCCCGTCTCGTACGGCGCACCGCACGCCATCGTCCCTCGTACAAAGAAGAGGATTTTTGGGAGACCCCTCCCCCTGCGCCCCCAGGGTGCGCTCTGATTGTTCTGGAAAATGATGATTCTTTTGCTAAAGCTGTTCTGATTTCATCCGGGTACGTCCTGCTTAGCTTGTTCCTTTGCTTCCCCTTTTTTTTTATCCACCCACGACCGGATGTGCTGAGCTTAAATGATCGGTGGCAGGGAAGGGGGGCCCGTTCGAACCGGGCGAATGTGCACCGGAGTCCTTTGTTGTTGTTCGGGTCTTTTCGGGAGAGCCGGCGTCGGTGCTTCGGGGAAGCCCGAGAACGGCGCTATCGACAGTCAAAAGCTAGCGCGCGGGGAAAGGAAAAATCCCACCGAAAAGGACAAAAAAAAAAGAAATGAGCAAAGCCTACAAACGGAGCGTCCACAGGGACTGTTTTAAAGAGCAGCGAAAGCGAACTTTTCAGACCCAAAATGAAAAGAAAAGACACGAAACCAACGGAAGCCGGGCCCGAAAACTTCGCTCCACCGCCCGCCTGGTTTGGTGTGTGGAGCAATCGGTCGAACGGACGAAATTTCTTTTTGATAGTAAAATTTTCCCCCAAATCGGTAACCGGCGTTTGGGTGCGCGGGTGCGGCGAAACCCCACGGAAACAAGCTGCAAAGTAGAAACACTTCTTGGCTTTTGCAGTTTAACCGATTTTCCGACCGACTTTGCAGGGGTTTCCTTCTTGCCACGAGTTTTGGTTTCTTTCGTTTGGTGGCGTGTGTGGGTTTCCTTTTTTTGTGTTTTTTTTTTTGCTACTTTTCTTCACCTAGGGTTTCAGCTGATTGTGAAGAGATTGTGTAAAAAACTCCGGTAGCAGAACTTACAGCCGACCCCCGTGAACAGCCGTACATACAATTTCACTAGAGCTCCCGGCGCGTGATACACGTGATGTTTTATGTGCGGATTCTTTTTCTTCCCGTTGTTTCGGGTTGAATGTAACGAGCTAGCTTGGCGAATGCTTTGACCTCAGAGGCACTCAACCAATTATCATTACTTTATGTGTTGCTATAAGCGTGATGGAAAATCGCTAGTTTTCTTAAAAAATTATATTATTGCGTCTATTGGGTTGAGATTGATCGATGATAAATTTACTTGAACAAATCGACATTTTGTTCTAATAAATGATTTTTACTGATAAAATTAAATAATTAATGAAGTGTTTGAAACAAAAATTTACTGTCGATGCAATGTATATTTCTTGCATTTAGAATTCAAATAATATTAATAAAAATTTATATTATTTTCTTTTCTATTTTTATTTTATTCTGAACTATTTATAATGAACTATTAGAAATATTAGTTCATCATTAATTTTATTGCAATTTTTTTTTAATGGTAAATCAGATGGGTTCGGAATCACTGTCAGGAATCACACCAGAACCGCATGTGGGACGAAAGTTTGAACACTTTTTTCCAACATTGCACACCTTGCTTGTTTTTTTTCCTGTTCTGGTCCGCCTTCTCCATCCACGCGCGAGTCATGATTTGTTCGGTATTGTAAGACTTCAGTATTTTTCCCTTGCTTTCTTTTTTTTTGCTGTTTTTCCTCTCGGCTCCACCGTGGCTGTGGTCCTCGAACAGGAGGCTGGTGATGCGGAAACGGGCAGACGGTGCGGTATTGGCAACTTTGTGATTGCACTTTGCTAAGTGAAGCGCTGAAGTGGTTTTTCTGTTTCGGCGGTTTTTCCGCCTCCGGCAGGGGAGATGTTTGTCTCGCGTGTGCCCACGTGGTTTTACGAGCGCTTAACTCAAGGATCAATTTTGGGCTCATAATTTCTTCAATTACGCGCCCGTACACCGCCCCCGCCGCCGTCGCCACGCTATTCTTCACGCCAACCGAGCAGAGGATCGGGTGACGCATATTTGGCACGGCTGAAGGAGCGAGAACGGATTTCTTGCGCCACAACTTTCCGCGAAGGATAATATGCTTTATTTAAAGAGCTTGCATTCTTTTCACTTGCAAGTTTTCCCCGGGGCGTAACACATACAACAACACCCACCGGCGCCATTTTGTCCGTGTTTGGGGTCTGCTGGCGGGCTGCTTACGAGTTTGACTAAGTCGGCGGTTTGCGTTTGCCGAAAGTTTGCCGAAGCGTGGAATTTGGATGCGTTAATTGCGTCTAATGCTTTGGCCCTGTTTAGCCTGAGCCGTGCACGTGGGACGCGTGCCGGAGGGATGCAGTGTGTTTGTAATTAAGTTTGATAAACGACACCAACGGTGCCGGAACTAATGGGGATCCTTTCGGCTTGCGAAAGCGGATGTGGGTATCTCAGATAAGCGGCGAGGAGTTTTGGTGCATAAATCTCGGTCAATGAAAACGTTTGCCCCACACGAGACGAACACAAATGCGGGACAAATGGGAGTGGGAAGGAGAAAATAGTTTCGCTGGCACTGCTAGTTCACGTCTTTATGCGTGAATAAATTCCACTTATTTATGAGCGGGGTTTCGTTTTCGGCGGGTAGCTTCGGTGGGTCCCTCATCGGCGTTGAATCATCGGCCATTTGTTTGCTTATCTTTGTTTATGGTTCAATTATCTGGAGATAAGTATTTTTCCCATAAACTGATGAGCCCACTAGTACGGAATTATCCTGTTGCCAATAAAGCCACGCTCGTCCGAGCTTAAGCGATTACGAATTTCATTTCCGATGCCGATAGTTCCGAAACGGTATGCGCCATGTGTGCGTTTAATTAAGTTGTCCAAGTAATTTAGTTCCGGTGCAGTTTTGTTCACTCACTGCCTGGCGGTTACGGTGTGTAGTTTTGATTGCAATTTGATAGTTTCATTACGCTTTAGTTTTCCCCCACGGAAGCGGGACGCAGAGCGGGTTCGATCGGTATGACGAATTTAATTTCAAAATTTCAACGAACCTATTTAATTTTGCAAACGCTCGCAAATTCTCTTGTTGCCTGCGGTGGAGCTTATAAACTGTGCATTGCAAATCATCATCTGACCCGATTGGGGTAGCCCGATTACGCACATGTTGGTAGATAATTATGATGGAAACTAGGCACGGTTTGTGGGCAGTGTTATGTTACGGAATGGGAGGCAAATTGATTAGTGACCGAGGGCATTTTTTGCCAGTGTGAGAGAGGATTTTGGGACAAAGTTGGCGGTTGCTATGGAGCTTGCTCGTATAATGCAATTACCAATTTATTTATATTACCCAAAATACGGTTGGTATTTGGGTTTAGATGGCTCTCGATTATTTATTCATCTATGTGTCCCTATTTTTTATTTCTTATACATTTTTTATTTATGTTAACACACTTTCATTTAGTAGGATATTCGACTCGCATTGAATATCGCGATAATAAACCCCTGAAAGTATGCAATCATGTGAAAAAAGTTGAATATTTTACAGAGGTTTTAAGAACGTAAACAATATATATGATAATAATTGTGAAACGTGCTGTACATAACCACTTTAGTGATTAATAATTCAGCATTGCAAAACTATTTCATTTTGCTGTTCAAATTTAATTTCAACCCAAAAAAGTCTTGAAGGCCAAATCATTTCCCAATTATTGAATCTTGATTCATTTAAAAACTGCCGGTGGTGTGCCAAAACTTTGCCACTGTTCCGCAAATAAACGTCCTTTGTATGTCCCTCCCCCTACCCGTTAAAGCAATCATGATTTGCGAGCGCTCGGGTCAACACATTTTGGGCGATTATTTGTGGTAGATAAATTTCGTATCCTCTGAGCGTCGCAACCACCACACTCGTTTGACGAAAGTCGAAAATGAACACAATATGTGTCAGGACGAAAGTTTTAGTCTGCCGTACCCCGTCCAGGTGGACAGGTGTGTGTGTGTGGCCGTGGGTATTCAAGGCACTTGTGTGCAAGAGAGCACACATTTCGCACCCATAAATATTCACACTACTGATGCCGGGGTGCCCGAGCAGAGTGCCATTCTTTCCGACACTTCTTCTCGGGTGGCTAACGCTTCGCTGGAATGGGGCAAGAATGGGGTTTTGTTTGAGCGTCTAGAACCGGCGGATATCATCTTCTTCGAGGTTTAATGTGATTTTGTGGTCGAGGCAAAATGTGGCTTGCTCAAATATGCAGACACACAAACACACACTAGCGCGCACGTACCCAAGCGGAGTCTTGGAATTGTGCCACTGCTTGTGGGCAGGAAACTCCCCCCCAGCGTCCGGATGAACGCCCGGCGTACGTGGGTGAGGGGCTACAAGTTCCTTTACGCTATTTCGCAAGCAATTACCTATTTCGAACTTCTTTATTGGCAATGTTTAGCCGGTCGGACGGAAGCTCCCGGGAAGCGCACCGGTGCGGTGTGTGGTGTGCTTTGCATTCTACACGTTTTATTTCTCGAGCCTGTTTCTTGAGACACCGACGACCACGAGGACAGGCTGCCTTACCCTTGTTATCTCTCGACCAGGCATTTGAACCTCGGCTCGGCAAAACCGATCTGACCTTACCGAGTGCTCCATTTAAGCCACCTCGCCCGCATTCTCGTTCCTGCTACGTGTCCGAGTATTTTGGTCGCCCGGTACGCTGTGAAAAGATTTAATTTACGTCAGCGAGCTTCCGCTTCGGAGCAACAACATGGGACGCGGCGGTTGAGGACAAGCGAGAGGATGCTCGCCAGTATCCGGTCGGGATCGGAGCTTATGGAGAGAGGGAGAGATAAAAAGAGAGAAAGAAAGCGTGTACCTCCATAAATCAATATTCAACACCGCTCACACGAGATGACACACTGTGTGGCGCGCACGGGAAGAGGTTATTTTTTGCTATGCCGCCACACTGTATTCCGTTGGTTCGGCACGATTCGAAATTGAAATGAATCGATCCGGGGGCATCCGGTGGCCATATTTTTTTCCCCCATTTCCGAAGCGCCACCGATAACTCGGTAATCCCGGGTTATGTTCAAAGCGTACCGGCGACCGGTGCCGCGCGGGCTAAGCCATAAATTGGGCCGTGAAGCATCAGAGTGCATTTTATTTATTTGAATATCACATTTCTGCGTGCCTTCGGAGTGGAGTTGTTGCTTTTTTATTGTTAATTCAATCACTCCAGAAGCTTGCGATCGGTGGGGTACGGTCATCCGGCGCACGCTGGACTGTTTTTACTGTCCATGACGTGGCTGCCATTTTCCATTAGTGGTTCAATTTTACAGACCGGCGCTGCCAATGTCGCGTTGGCCGAAAAAACGAGCTTTCGGTACGTGGCGGAAGGATTAATACGTTAACTTGGAACCGGGACGAAGAATGGGTTTCGCTTACCGGCTTCGGTATGCTTCGGAGGGTTTTTATAGAGCGAAATGTTTCGCGGAAGTGACAGTCCTTTTTGCGTGGTGCCGTGGAAATTTTGGTAGGAAATGTGAAAATGGAGCTAACTGAATGTTTCGTTTGTTAGTAAATGTTAATGTTTGATTGTGATCGTTTTTGGAATTTTCATATTTAAAATCGATTAGAAGTTTGGAACGGTAATAAACAAACGGTAATAATCGAGTAAACGATGAAAAATTGATGTTCGTATTGCATACTTTCGGGCTGATAAAAATAGGAATTAGCCAATGGGTATGCAATCTATACAAAAAAAAAAAACAATTAAAGAAAGTTATTATAAAACTCTACAGTGAATTTTTTGGAGTAAATTCAAGTGAGTCCAAGTTTTTATATGTTTATGAACCATTTGACTTTTCAAAACTTGCTTCCAGTGTACCTAAATATTCTCACCCTTCTAGATAGCCTTAAAAGATGTGCTTCAGTTTGTTGTTTATGAACTTTTATACCTTTATCAACAACTTTTCGTCAAGATACCGTGTTGTTCTGATGATGTGATAAATTCTGTTAACGAATCTAGGATATGGTAGAACCAAACATGTACACTTTATCCTTTTTTTCCCTTCCGTCAATAGGATTATGTAAGCGTGTAGTACAGCGCGAACATAAGCGAATAAATTCCCACACTAGCAAACAAAGCCGAAACTTTCATCGGGATGCAAGCGAAACAAAAAATCTGTCGAATCTGTCCGTTCGATGTCGCACTGAACGAATAAAACGCGCGTGCAACCGTAAGAAGAAGCTGATGCGCTGATATTTCCGTTTCTTTGTGTCGGTATTTTTAGTTTGCCAGCCGGTGGAGTGTTCGCTCGCAATGTTTTTTTTTTATACACGAAAGTATCCGTAGCTCGCCCGTTTCTTATCGAAATTTGTGCCCGATTTATTGTAGCGGAAACTTTTCGACCCTGCCGTGGCATACGCCGCGGGGATAAGCGAATACCGCCAGTAAGCTTTGGTGGGTGCAAAGCTCGGGTTCGCCAGTTCGAGTGTTTCGCGTTCGAAAAGCTGATAGTATGAGGGAGGAAAAGTGCAGCGAGGAAACTTTTGAAGTGGAACAGACTTTTGCTGGTCTTTTTGTCTATTTCTGCAAATATTTATGAGAGTTTTTTCGTGTTTAGGAATTACATAAATATAATGTTCCGTTCTGTTGAGCAATGATAACTTTGTTTAAGGAAACAAAAAAACCTTTTAATAATGTTGTTTTCCTGAAGTTAAAAGGCACATTCATTCAACCAGAAATTTGTTATCATCGTTGTGAGACCATTTTTTAAATATACAATATCCAACATCAATAATGTGCATAAAATGGTTCAATTCCGATTCGCCGCACCCGACCTGCATCGATAACGAGAGTAAAAACTCAATCTCGGTCGAACATTCACGCGATCCCTTTTGGGCATTTTTTGTTTTTTTGTTACTCAAGTGCCTGCAAAAGGAACAATTTATGGCATATCACGCGGGATAATACTTTCGGCACCGGGCGGCTAATAATTAATCATTTTGGCGTTCGCTTCCGCTCTGCCGACGTTTGCGAAAGAAAAGAAGGAAAAGAAAAACGACGGCCGGTTTCCACTTGTGCCGTGAGTGCCATTTCAATTGGTGCACTCGGTGCGGTGTTCCGTATATTTGGCCGAAAATTGAACCATCGAGCAACGGAACGATGGATTTTTTTCTGTCCTTTCATATTTTTTTCTGTACTCATTTTATAAAAAAATCACCCATCAGATTGCCATCAGCGATGGGATGAATTCTAACGACGATTTATGTCATCCATCGATTACATAAAATCGTTTTCAATTCAATTCGATGATTTCCATTCCATTTCCGTGGAGAAAGTGTGGCAGAGTATGATGACGTGCCCTTTCTTTCTTTTATTCTTCGTGTGGAATTCAATTTATATTCCTATGCCTCCACCATCCCCAGCACCATCTCCCACTCGCGTCAATTGGCAAGAAATCATAGATTACAGCATTATGGAAGCGCTCAACTTTATATGGAAAATAATGTGCAGCTTTGTGTGTACATTTCTCTCCTCTTCACTTGCAAGAAACGATTTGGAAAGTTCCTACCCAGCATGTGGCCCCATGAATACGCTCATTATTTTGCACTCGCAAACAAATTTGAAACATTTATTTCTTGATCAACACCCGGGACCGGTTGGGGCGGCTCCAATGCGAGCGAGAATCGATGATGATTTTTCATACGTAATAGTTTTGTATGTTACGTTTCCCATTGCCGAGAGGAAGGTAGGCTGCCTCTGTTGGTGTGTGTGATTTATAAATCATGCCCGGTGGAGTGAAAAATTACCCGCCTGGTGGAGGCGCCTGGTTGGATTTCCGAGAACGTCGCGTCCTAATCGAAACCGGGATAAGATTTTTCACGGATGATTGAGTTTGACCCCATAGTGGGCGTGTTATACGGCTGGCGTGTTTTCTTGCTAGTTTGTGTGAACAATTTATTGCCAAACTAGTGGTCGTAGGTGATAGCGTGTAAATAAGGTTAAAATATATCATCATAAATTTAAAGCTGAAGAAAGATGAGCTGTGAGAAAAATGATGAAAGGGGAAATAAAACTAAATTTGAATAAATTTTTTTTTACATGACGTATTTTGCTTTGTTTTTCAATTTACTGGAAATTGCTAGCTAGGCTTATTTTCCTCATTTTTTGGCGGTGCGATAAACATATCAAATTCCAGAACAAAAGATTTTTCCATAATTTCTTACGCAAATCAAATTTCGAAGTAAGTCGCCATAATAGGAGGACCAGAGAGCGTTGCGACGATTGAGTTATAGATTCGCCTAAATGTATGCAATAATTCGTACAATGAATGAATGAAACGAACTATATGTACAATCAAAAGACTGAACAAACAAAAAACACAGTAGAAACATATGTTCTTCGTTTATGATGGCTTTATTCCAATGATCCAATGATAGAAGTTTTTCCCTATGTGGATCTAATCTGAGAGGCGTAGTAGAAAATTAGTAAAGATTACCATCTTGTTAAGCAAATCCCTAAGGCTTGCAGTTACAACATCAAACTGGCATAAAGCCAGCACCATTTATCATTCCACTACATAACTGTCTTTGAAGGTTAGGAAAACTTTCCCATGGAAGCAACGCGCGACCTTTGCTGGTAGGGGGGAATTTGTGTTACGAAAAGAAACACCGCAAATCATTAGCGTAAAACTTCCACAAACGAATAAAAACCAATTCTGTGTTTTTTTCCTCTTCTTTTTATCGGTGTATATAATTAGCTGATTCGGTTCGGTTCCCAATGGCCGAATGATTTTCACGCTCGAACGCAGAAATTAATGTAAAACCGAATTAATTTGTGTTCGAGTGTGGCTGTTGCTGCTGTTGCGAACGCCAACGCACGGTGCCAACCCTGGGGCACCCATAAAAAGCATCCCAGCCCTTTGAAACATCCCATCCATCTTGTTTGCCATTAACCGATCCGCGCTGGGTAACTTATTAATATTTGACTACGCTCGACTGTCCGCATCTAGTATCTCCCGATCCGGAACCCCTTTTCAATTAGCGGACGTTCGTGTTTTTGTGCTGCTAACGAGCGAAAGCCACCTGCCACCTGCATAACCCGCCATCAAACCCATGTTGCCTCCCTGGCAACGCCGTGTGATCGAGAAAGTACCGGGAATATTTATTCCACTTGGAAAATATTAACTGGCTCCGAAAGCTACCTACGCCTGCGTTCGTTAATTTACGTTTAAGGGTCGATTGTGAGCTTCGCAAAACACCTGAGGTCCACCGTCGTGATGAACTTATTCCCTTGTTATGCTGAAGGAAAACCCACGAAGATACACGCTCCGAGGAACGAAACGGTGAGAATGGAATGCGAAGTGAATGCATTTTTTTATTTTATGAATGTTTATGTTATTACAAAAAACGCTCGATCGTTAAAGACCCTCGAACGAGAAGTTTCGATAAATGGCGGTGCGAAGAAAAGAGCAAGAAATGTAAACTTTTCCCACAGCACTTCAAGAAACGAAGCAAGAAACAAAAAAAAAACAAGCGGCAAGCAGAAGGGTGTTTGTTGGAAAATGTTTTCCCTCCCGAGGTTCATCTGCTTGCTTTCCATCTCTTTCACATGCTTAGATTTTTATGGAACATTTTTCAAGGGTCGCAGTTTGCATGTTTTTATTTCATTTAGAACACAAACCACGGTAACGGTAAAAAAAAAACAAAAGTTTCCCCGTTTTACGATAGAAAAATAAGCTTTTCCGTATGCGGAAATTCGCTCACAGAGCTCGCTGTCGAACCGACAAACAGTAATCAAGATTTTCCGCCAACTTAGATCAGTTTCCCGTAAAAAGCAGTGAAGTAGGAGTGAATGAGAAAAAAAAACACACGTACGATCACACTCGCACATGATAGCTCACGTATCGTCGGCCCGGCACGGTGGTGTGTAATTTTACGTCCGGGTGGGTGGGGAAAAGGTGAACCCCGAAAACACACACACACGCGCGTGGGAGAAAATAAAACTCTGTAACATGTATTTATCGCACGGTGGCAGCGCTATCATCAAGCGGGTAGCGAATGAAAAAATAATTTCCTCCCAAATATTGCGTTCGTGGGGAAGACTTCAGCGTTTGTGCTGGCGGGAGTTTCAGGGCGATGGGAGTGGCGATGGGAAGCGTCCCACCGGTCGTCCACTGTCACACCGTGTACTGCTAACATTCCCCTGGAGAGGCACAACTCTAAGCTCTCGGTGAAATATTAATGCAATCGCTGTTGGACGCTTTTAGAGAAACATTAATATTTTACCCGGCGTGCCGTCGCTGGAGGAGGTTTGGGAAACGGTGAGAGGTCAAGGAGGGAAAATCGTGCTGGAAACAACCCGAATAGATCAACATGACAGCAACAGTGCGGGAGAGGGAGATCGGTAAGGGTACCGAGAAGAGGTGAACGTTCGGAGCGATTTCCCCGGAAATGGTAGTAGATTGGAGTTTGCAGTTTACAATTTAATACGCATCACTTCACTTCAAAGCGAACTCCAGTTCCAGTGTGCGTGTGTCGAGGGTGCTCTCAATGGAACCTGGGGGCGTGGGTTGGTACATATTTCGACCAGTTCGAACTGTTTGATGTAGATAAAGCTGGCAGGGTTTGGGAAAAGGCACTGTGGGCCAAAAGCAAAGCTCGTATTATGTTATGGTTTAAACAAGATTTTTTACTGATTATCCGATTAGCAATGTTAAATTAGACTAAATTTATTTTGTATGTCTATCTGCAGATTTTCAATTGCGTGATGAAGTTATAAGTGCATATGTGCCCATTTCGCCAATTATCGTTCATATAATATTAAATTCACAGTATTATAAGTATAAGTAAATGTTGTGTATTTTCATCATATTTTTATTTATTTTATTAAAACATACACCAATAAGTTTGGCCAGTGTAAATGAAAATGCTTATAATAATCAACTTAAAGGGTCGAACACTTAAAAATTAGTTTGAAAATATGTTGTTCCTGGAAAATATAATATTATGTTTGCCGTATGTTTCATAAATATTTTTTTAACGAAAATGATCCAAAATATCCCACTGTCCCTTGTCACCGTTGGGTTGAGTTTTCATTTGAACGTTGAATCGACAGAACGCAGCGATGGGATCGAATGGATTTCAGGTGGAATGCTTAATTTCGGTCATCGGATAATGTCCCCGGTAGCAATGCTATCAGGTTGGTTGTTTGGTTCGATTGAAGTTGGCAATTTTCTATCCGCCGACCCCCTCTCAACCCAACCACTCATCATGGTTTCGTGTGCGCGTCGAAGTAAAATGTTTGATCGAATGTTTCGATGCATTCCTCGGTGCAAGAAACTCGCCGTCACAGAATTAATTACCAGTTCCGGGCAGGGGATGGTCCGCTGTAAACCCTGCGATAGCAAAGCGAGGTTATTGGTTGGTTCAGCGCAGCGAAAGGAAACCCCATATAAATTGCATTACAAACTGGGACCGTTTCGTAGCACGGACAAACAAACCGCATCGATCAGCGATTGCATTTCGACGCCGTCAAATGAAATGAAATCAAACATTCAAAAGCATTTTGGAATGAAGTTATTATGGTCGGCGTATGCTTCCGATGCATTTGACGCGTCCGGTCCGGTGGGAAATTATACCTTGCGGCGTCGTGCAATACGCTCGCAATGGAACGATTGGCGCAATGGGTTTCGAGATTTATCATTCTGATTTCGAGACACTGTTGCTTACATGGTAGAATTCAATTATTGTTAATTGCGCACCATCGTGGGTGGTTTTCTTTCAGTGGCAGTTTGGCGCCCGTGTCCGTGCGACATCGATTTGGGAAGGTGTTAATTTGATTTCGAAATCACTGCATCATGGCGTTGTTTGCACGCTGTTGATCGAGCAAATGCGACTGGTAATTGGCGGGTTTAACATCGGTGCGGATTGTGCTGGGGACAGCAGAATCGAGAGCAATGTGGTTTTGGAACAATTGAAGATAATCGCCTAAAACGTGAGGTGCAAGCTCAATCGTTTTAGTATTTGTTTGATTGCTGGAGTATCGTGCCTTTGTATTTATTTCAGGATCAATTTGGGTAAACTGCAGATAGAGTATTATTTGGCTGATGTTCATGAGAAATAAAGTTTGAATTATAATTTTCATCATACTAGCTAAAAAAACTATTGTACACTCTACCCTCTGACGAAAAACATTTATATTTTAATCAAAAACGTTCTTAGTATTAGAAGACATTTATAATCTTGAATAACTTTCGTAATGGTTGTCATCTTCTAACTCTAATACATTTTAATAGCTCTTCTTAATCATAGTTTTAATATTCGTTTGATTCGTGATCATCTGGCACCAAACTTAAGTTGATTTGCCTCATTTAATTTACAAAACAAACTAAATATTGTAAGCTTTCGCCCCGATTTCCACCTTTGAAATGGTTTTCCATTTTACGTAAAATCGTAACGCTTCCTTTATGCTAATGTGATGAAAAACTGCAACTGTTGCTGGGATCCCGTTGATTGGAATATTTAATCAGCATCAAAGTATTCAATTTCCATCATTGGAAACGAGAACCCCCTCGAGCTGATCATCCCACACAGCTGGTCACCAGCTGGCTGGGTGGCTGGGTGGCCGGTGAGCTTGGGTGGTGAGCTTCTCATCTTCCATCTGCCGCCCGGCAACCGGCACGGGGAGGTGAACGAAAACCAATTACGCGGTGGCGCATTCTTCGGGCGCCGCCAATGAACTTTTGCGATGTAATAATTTGTTGCAACAAAGCCTTAGACGAAACTGCAGGAAACTGCCTCCGCACACGTACCGTTTCTGCTTTGGTAGATGAAAAAGGCTCCGGCACAGACACACACATATACACGTTTACCCCGCGGTTCGTCGTGTCCCGTGGTTTTCTAGCTTGTATGCAAATGTATGCACTGCAGGGATCGTCCGATATCAAACGCGCGCACGGATGAGAGAGCAGCGGACGAACGGAACCCTGCAGTGCGGCCGAAAGTTCACCGAAATGAACTTTCTGGGTTTTTCCTGTGCCTTCGCTGCGGTCACCTAGTCCGGGGCCCATGTAACATCGGGACGGGCGAAAGGGAAGGAAGGGGATGGGGTTTTGGTGAAGCGTGAAGCAGCGAGCGAGTCAAGTTTTCATGGCTGAAACGTGAATGGAAAGCGCAGTCTCGTGTCTCGTTACCCGCCCATCGGGGTGGATAGATAGGCCATCGAACGGATGAAAGGAACCGTGACCATGATGATGGCAATCTTCATCGTTGGGTTCCTGCGTCGGGTTTAGCGCAGTGTGACTGTGTTTATGAATGTGTGTGCTCTAGTATCTACGCATTGAAAGCTCCTCCGAGTGGAAGATAGCTGAAATTGAGTCGATACCGTCAAGCCTTCGCCACAGCGTGTGGAGCGTGTGGAGGAACGCCCTGAACAAAGAACTTCTGCATTGGGAGCGAAGCCGACGATACCTTTTGCGGATCTCATCAAATAAATATCTCACAGGGTGTTGATGAATTTGTGCTGGCGCCACAAAAGGCTTCCGTCCGAGGCGACGATTTGATCGTACGAATTCGATCAGGGCGGTGAAGCTCGCTGATGGACGCTTTATTGGTTTCACCTGGCACCACCGACCGCTGCCAGTCTGGCTTGCTGACTGACTAAAGGATGCTGTTACGACTAACCTTTCATTTTCATGAACGCGTCATAGATAGTTTTGAGTGGTTTCCATTTTGCGAACAAAAGAATATATATAGAATATTTCCTCTGAATGCTTGCCAAAAGATTTCTTTGGAAAAAGCTCATTTCTGTGCGCCTAAAAGTATGCAATTTAAAGACACGTTAATTAAGCAGTGATTCTTTAAATAGTTCTCTTACTGGTTACATACTAGAAGTTTTTTTTTTTTGGGTAATTTTCGGAAAGTATTCAACAGATTGAAATAAATGTCCTCTCTTTCAGAGAAGCAATCGCTTCCCTCCGACATGGTCGATAATTGTTGTGACCCCGCTGTAGGCTACCCGGCCCCGATCGATAGTCACCTACGCTCACTGTCCACATTCATTGCTCGTGTTTTGGCCGCCGTTCAAAAAACTACATTTTTTCACCTTTTGCTTTTCTCCGTCTCTCTCCTTCTCTTTACTCCCGTGCAGCTCCCTTCCGCCTGACGGATGACATCGAAATTCAGGCCACACCGGGCCACACCATGTCCTGCGTGACGGTGCTGGTCGCACGGAGCAATCTGTCCCCGGACGGGCACCGTCCGGTTGCCATCACCGGCGATCTGTTCGAGCGCCAGCAGGACATCGAGGACGAACGCGTGTGGCTGGATGCGGGCAGTGAGGATCCCTCAGCACAACGGCACCATCGTGCTCGCATCGCCGATCTGGCCGCTTGGATTGTGCCGGGCCATGGAGGTCCGTTCCGGGTGGAGGAAGCGATGCATGAAACCTTACGTCATCAGCAGACAGCCAACGGCAAACCGGCCAGCGAGATAGCACCACTAGCGGACGACGGTACCATGTAACGCATGACAGCCCCGTATGACGCTCCGGTACGTGTGTAGCTCTCTGTAGCGGGATGTTTGACAGGATGGAAGATTTTTTGGGACCAAGCGGAATGAAGCCACCTTTCTCTTTGTTTCTTTAGTGAAGAAGTTGAAACGTTTCACACTGCTCGTTTAGCTCGATTCTCATGCACGCGCATATGCAACACAGCTAGCAAAGCAAGTTCTTGTGTGCAGTTTGAGTTCTAAGGGTTTTCTAATTAATTACTATCTCAACAAGGAAGCGCGAGAGGAAGTAACACAAAAAGCATATTTAATATAAGTGACTATTAACAAAATGAGTATCAGTGTATCAAGACAAAACAAAGCAAGCAAACAAAACAGAAAGCTATCATTGTGCAATTACAATTTATCGATTGTTCGTTCATAGTGTTGTTCATGTAATGGGAAACAAAATGCGCAGCGGCAGCTGCAACCGGAATAACCGTGAAATGCAAGTTACTAATTGTTAGTGCAGTTAATTGTTGTTTGTGTCACGTCAAGGACGTCCGTTTCTTTGCTCCGTTTATCGTTAAACCTTTGACAAAGTTGAGACACACTCAGCGCCGGCATCGGGCGCCGCTTGATTGCGTTACGCGTTCGTGTAAACTGAGCAAACACTTGGAAAAAGAACGTCGATCTAAGCGTTCCGTCACGCGGCAACAGTCAGCTCGTGACGAGCGAGCTTGATGTCGAAGCGGCCGTTACACGAAAGAGCTTTTTATCGCTTTCTTTTCGTATCCTAACGCGGTTTGTTGATGGTGCGATCGAGGCACACCGAAAGGGTGAAATGGGAAACCAAACAACCGTAACTTTGTCTGGAAAAGCGAAGCGCAAATCGGCCGTGCCGTATGCGTGGGTGTGTTGAAGATGTAAGCTTTATGACTACTTAACTAAGTATGCTTTATGGTGAACAAAACAAAACAAAACAAAGAAACACAGAAAACCAAACCTTAGCTTTCGATAGTGAAAGAGGCGTATGAAGCGTTGAGATGTGCGAGCAGAAGTGGAATGGGAACGAAGTGAATGATACATACACAATTTACATAATACACAGTATATTAATAAGCAGTTTATTGATCATACATGTAAACGTTAGTGGACTTAGAGTTTCAAAAGTTTCTTAAAAAAATACAAGCGAGAACAACAAAACTATGATACAACAGACACAGACACGGAAAACACTTAAACAAAACAAAACATACAAAAAAACACAAGCATTATAACGTACCACGTACGAAGCTTATCGCATGCGTAAAAACGTGCAATAAACAAACAAATTATTAAATGTTGAACCGTATTGTAAACACACCGCAACACAGCCACACGAGATAACACAAAGTTCACTCACAAACACAAACAAACGGTGAAACCAATGGTACCAATTTTGAAAAAGGTTGTGCAAAGTAAAACATACAAACAAAACAGAGAGGAAAACAAAAGACCCAAATACCCTTGAATCCCGGGGACATCGCTACTTGATCTTGCAAGCACGCGGCATATAGAAGAACTTTGACATTTGCAAAGCAAAACAAGAGAACACACACACGTACATACATACTTACATACTCATACAAACACACGTTTGAACTCTAATGGGCTTACGGACAGGGACAATGGTCGCTCGACGACGCTCTTCAGGCACTTCTTCTGCTGAAACAAGGGAACAGAAGGACGCTGAAGACGCGCCGGTCAACCACACACCTGATGCCTTCTTTACGATGCTTCATACCAACTTTGCCAACTTTTTGAGACAAAACCCTACCCTATCACACGCACACGGACCCGTGGAGCGGCAGGATGGTGGCAGAAACCATTTGGCTTGGCCGCTAGACGTAGTTTTTTGCGAAGAGAAAACACTCACACACACAAATACACAAATACACATGCTGAGGTGTATACTTTGGCTGACAAATGTGCGGCAACAGAAATACAAATACACTCACAAATACATCTACACAACAAACAAGCACACTACAGCAGCAGATAAAACAGTAAAGTAATTGCATAAACCAGACGTATAATGGATGTTTAGTTCTTAACGATAAACAAACGAAAAAAAAGCAAACTGCAAATTACAAGAAAAAGTAATAATAATCGAATAAGAGTTAAATATTAAACAAAACAAGCAAAAAAAAACAAATAATCATCTCATGGTATCACCCAAAACTCATCAAATTAATATTTAAAACAAAACAAAAAAAACTTAGACGTACTCTCTTTAGGTGAATAAGGTTAAACGCAAACGCAACCGCGCAAAAACACCATCGATTGCGCGGCCGGCGATTCTACACCACTTGGATCCGAAAACTACTAGTCTGTAAGTTGAAGCAAAAACCCTGGCAAACAAGTAAACCCGTGAATTATGAACGAGTTACGATGTAGATGAATAAGGCAAAAACGCATTTAGGAAAAGATACGAGTCACGGCGAGTTAGGATTAGTGATGAACGAGACGAACGTGGATGGAGATTAGAACATTTTCTCCACCGCTATGACGAGCAGCGTGGAGGAAAGCCTGGCAAACACGATTTTCTACTAAGAATATTTATTCATATAAGCATATATTATATACAAGAGAAAGCAAAACCAAAACACGTACACCTATATACATATATGTATGGATATACAAAAGCAAAACGCGTCTAAAAAACGCAAAGTGTAGCCCTTACAGTAGTTTGCTGAAAAGAAAAAAAAACAAAACAAATGCAAATGCAACATGTTTAATTGTTTCCTATAAAACATTGTAAGCATAAACAAGCAACCATAACCTTATGCAAAAACTGATTTAATGATGATGATAATGATGGCGATGTTCATGTCGGAAAGCCTTGGACTTACAGGCTCCAAAAACGGGGCGGTATGGAGGTTAGCGCCACAGAAAGCGCTACCAGCGAATGAAGCGACGCGTGTATGTTTGTGCTCGTGTGCACAACCGGAATGCGCAGCAAAGGAGGCTTTGGAACAAAGCGCTGCAACGGAAAGGCAAGAACAGTGAAAACAATAATTTGACCGTTTTAGTATGTAGCGAGCGGAAGGAAGACGGCAGGCGGAAGAATACAAGTACCATTAAGTACGTATTGCTGTACGTGTGTGAGTGTCTGCATGGAGCTTTGATGTTGAAGAGAAACACATAGGTTAATATAAAATCTGAAAATCTAGCGATACAAAATAATCAATAAAATCCATATTTAAAACCCGTAGCAGAGCAGTTTAAACGCTGTGGAAGAATAACGTAGCAGCGATTAGTGGAGTGCGCGGGAGAAACCTATTTCAAAACTCTATATGACTAACGTTGTAGCAATTATCCTATCAGTTGTGTCATAACAGAAGAACAAAAATCAAGCAACACATGCATAAGTTTAGGGTGCCGAAATAATAAATAGCGACCAGCAAATTGAAGCAGGAGGGCGATCGATAATAATGTTACAACACAACAACACGTACAGAACAACATGAAATTATATATACACATACACACGCAAAACGAATGAATACACAAACATATATATTATTATACATATTATATATATATTATACATTAAAGAGAAAAACAAACGAAAGACGTTAAAGTGTAAGCAAAGCATTTGTTTGACGAAAGCAAACGTAAAAATGAAGCTACAAGAAAAAAAAGACAACCATATGAAAAACTACATTACACATTATATCTTATATACATCAGCAAAAGAAGCAAAACAAACCAATAGAATGATGAACAATGCTATATGAACGCGCGAAAATTGTAGCAAAAAAAAAACACACACTCTCACACAAACACATGGAAATGCAAACCAGTTTCGGTGGCAAACCAATTTAAGACACATTATTTAAGCTTGTACTTGTTAAAACGCGAGGAAGCGCCACGGCCGAGGTCTGGTGGCCCTCAGATAACACAAAAAAACACACACACACACATACACACAGAACACGTATTACATACGACTGTAGTTTCACACGCATGAAGGCAGAGTCTTAGCAGAAACACTAGCAAAATAAAAAAGAGAAGTAACGAAAAAACACACTCTAGAGCGCAGAATACTATTTAGCTATTTCACCACTACCTACTTTGAATGATACGAACGGAGCGTAGACGAAGATAAGAGGCATTACGTTTGAAGCAACACACGCATTGTTAAGTATGAAGAATGAATGATAGCAAACATACAAATACACACGCAAAAACAGCGGAAAAAATAGAACACATCGGATATTTCAGTGAAAAAAAAATCAACCGCTTTGCAGAAACAGACATTACAAGTGATACAAGTACTACTTCTGGTTCCCAGCACCTGAAACCCTACAGAAGCAGGCAAGTAATCAAGCTTAGGACAAAAAAAAGGAAGACGATGAAATGACACAATATTAGGAACCATCATTCCCCGGCCGCTGGTCCGAAGTGGTTTGTTACGTGTTACAAACAGACAGTAGGTGACAAAAAGCGAACCATCCATCAACTGAAGATGAAAGATGTCACGGCACGACGGAACGATACATGCAAGTTACAAATAACACCGTAATGGAAGAGCGTGATAGGCAGCCGGCCATAGCGCAAGGATCATGTAAGTGTGAAATCAGACGCAAACAAAAAACGGCCGTAGACCAAAGTTGGTACAAGAAGAAAGAAAAAAACACAAACACAAAGCAAACCTCTACAAGACCAGACCTATTTGATATCAGCAAAAACAAAAGGGAGCACATGAACCCACAACGCAGCAGCAATAGCAACAAAAAAGAAGCGGGAACAGAAAACCAACCAATGCACAAAAAAAAACACACAAAAAATGTGAAAACAGCATACAGGAGCATATATTACAGGAATATACAAGCTACAGAATTTGCAACCACACTCACACACAAACAGCCACGGCAGGAGCAAAACACACTAAAATCAAATAGCCAATTGCAAGCGACACGCACACAGCCATCTCACACAAGCGTATAAAACGGAGCATGGTTTGCTTTGACTGGCGCAGGACATGATGCTTGCAGCATCGTGATGCAAACGTCGGAAATGATTAATTGTACCCCGTTACACATGGAAAGCAGTAATGAAATATTTCACGAAAAGTGCTTGAGATGAAAAGTATGACACGCAGTGTTGTGTAGAGACGGGAGGAAGCCGGAATATGATCGGATGATAGTGCTAAATAAAATCCTAGCTCTCAGACAGTGGCTTTGCTATGCGGCTTGGTCAGAAGTGGGGGGAAAAAACGGGAAGGACACAACAACTGGACCGGAAAGTGGAAAAGAAAAGAGAAAAGAAAAACAGAAAGCAACAAAACAAAACACAGACAAACACAAACCACAAACCCTCGTGTTTCTCGTTGCGTGAGTGCGTTCTTTCGTTTTTATTTCCATTATTTTTTATTCTTTTTTTTTTAACGAACCCGAAATTCTGATTGTTTTTGCAATTTCGTCACACCGGAGGATGGGACCGGTCTATCAATCGCTGACAAAAAAAAACGATCACGTTGAATTTCAACCGTCCGCGTTGTGTCCTGTGAAGTTGACCTACGCTCGAAGAGGTCCAGGTCGTAGGCACCGGCGATTGCCGAGTTCATCATTTATTTAGACCGATCAGTGTGGGCTGCTAAGGTCGCATTTTAATCCACCCGGTCGCGTGGAGGACGTCGGCCGTGCGGTGCGGTGAGGAGGAAACCCCTTTACCCACTACTGTGCCGCCACCGTCTCGCCGGCGGATCCGATTTAGCGAAATGGAACCGTGACGATTGTTCTGTGTGTGGGTGTGGGTGTGTGTGTGTCGGTGGACGTGAGCTGTGTGCCGTACCCTTTCGATGTCCGGATTCATCGTGCCCGGACGTACCCGTGCCTGATTGGAATGGGAATTCGAATGGGATGTGGCCCAACCCACCACGCCCTGGGTCTCGGATTGTTGTTTAGGGTTTTCATCAACGTTAATGAAAATGTGAAACGGTCACCGGGCGAAACCTGGGCGAAGCGGGAAGAAAAACTGGACCCGGACCTTCATCAGCCAGCGCCAACCAGTTCGATCGTAAACTCTCTGTGTATCTCTGGCTCGGAGTTGTAAATTTCGTTCGCTATTCTTGCCTCTTTTTTTGTGCTCTAGAAGAACTTTCCCACCTGTCTTTCGCTGGTTTATGGTTTCACTGGTGCTTAAGCTGGCCCCGATTCGGCGTTGCCTTTCCGCTAGCCTCCGTTGAAATGAAATGAAAATTTCGTTTCGTTGGATTTCGCTTCCGGTTTACAACCTTCACCGTGGTGGGGTTCGTTTCACAGTTTCGGTAGTTCCGTCTTTACGACCGCTTCGCTTTGTTGCCATTTTGTTTTTCTTCCTGAAAGGAGCGAAATATACACCCTCGGATTCGGTACTCGCTTCCGACCGGCAGAGGACGTAAAATTTTCCCCATTCCTGTTCCATCCACCACCGCAGAAGTACCCGATGCGTACGGCGTGATCGCGTGATTGGCTTGTATTACAAATTATCACATTCTCATTAGCTGTTCCGTGGGCGGAGGGTAGCCGCTAATCGGCAGCCCCTCGAGGCAGCCCTCCCCCACCGCCGCCACGCACGTGCACGCACGCTTTAATCCGCGCTGAATCGTGATCGTTTCGCGTTTCGATAAACAGTAACTAAGATTCGATAATGGAACGGCACGCCACGAGTGCCCACGGTGCCTCCAAACGAGGGGCCACGCTTCTCCCCGTGTGCGTGCGAATGGTGCGGGCTTGGGGTTATGTTGTAGTTATTGAGTAATATCATCGTTAATTGGAATTTACATGCGCACCGGTAATGGTGTTTTCTCCGAAACCGGAATGAATGAATGGCGCTCGAAAGGTGCCATAAAATTTGGTTAGTACTTGTTGCCAAACGGGAAACCCCAGCAAGCGCTGTCGCCGGCGTTGAGTGTGTCGTTCGAAGCGCGTATCGTTCATTAAGCGCCTTTATCGGGAAGGGGCCCCGAACGCAACCTCGAAGAAGAATTATCGACGGAAATGTAATTAAAGTTTCGTTTGCTATAAGCCCCAATCGAAGGCGGTAAAAATGTCATGGAAATGGTTATGGTTATAAATTGATTTTTATTTTCGTGCTTTTGCTGTCAAGCCAGATGATTTTTGTACACACAAAAGGGGCTATAGCAGTGTTTTATATTAAAAAAAAAAAAGAATCTTCGAGACGAAGAAATGGTTAACAAAAAACGGCTGGAAAATAATCCCTGCCTATTGTTACGCTTACGCGTGGGAAGTTTTCACTGTGTACCTGTAAATGCCACTTATTTTAAAATGAAATCCATGTATAAATACAAACAAAACATTCGTTCCCCGCAGAGTCTTGCGGCAATTGCCACCGTCTGTGGACTTTTTCATAGCTTGCCCGCTATCTTTGCCCGTCCTCTGTTTGAATAGATTCGCGCATTCATTTGAGGCTCAAACTCAAACATTTCACGTTAATCCTTGCAAAATTGTTTCTACAGCGTAAATGCACTGGAAGGAGGAGATGGTGTGGGGGAAGGGGGATAAATAGAAAAATCCCCCTTCCCCCACCAACCGTAACAGACGCCACCGAACATTTAATTCATCATAAGCTTTGGGAGCTTTTCAATTAGCCGCGTATTGTGTTTGGCGATGGCGTTTCATCCTTGACGGGCGAGGCAGCAGCTCGGTGCAAGCCTTCCATCAGAGTAGACCGCTCTCAATGTGCTTAGCGTTTCGTTTCGTGTGTGTGTGTGTGTGTGTGTGTGTGTGTGTGTGTGTGTGTATGTGCGTTTGCCGAGTGGATTCATTCCAGCATATGAAGGAATCATGAACATGGAGACGCCCGGTGACGTATACGCGTGTACAAACACTCATTTCCTCCCATCGCCATCATCATCATCATCATCATCGTCATCATCTACGAATAATTCGACGAATGTTTTATTCACATCGCACCAGGCAATTGGTTCCGCGAGCCGGCTCTTGTGGCTCTTGCTGCGATGAGTGCTTGCTCCCACAGCATCCATCCCACCATGGAGTGGATTGCATGTCGACATGGCGGCCTTGCCCTTTCCCACCTCCCAGCGGAATGCCCACCTTTTCACACACGTTGGCATCCCATGGTCGAACAGCGGCGGAATTGTTGTGTGCGGTATTTATTAAACATCACTTGCTTCATCGGTCGCGATGGAGTGGTGAAACTTATTTTTAAATTTTGATCGCTGACCTCAGCCTCTCGGCCGTGGTTGATGTTCGGGTGAGAGCCAGAGGAAAACACAAAAAACAAAACAAAAAACACAAACACACATACACACACAACGAACCGAACAAGAATCCATAATTGAATGCACTTAATGAGTTTGTGTTTATAATCGCATTATCGATTGCACATACTTACACACGTGCAGGCACACACGCATGCACTCATTGTGAAATGTGCTTGCGAAATCAATTAAGGTATTAGCTTTAACAGCGCACACGGGTTGCGGGTTGATTGGCATTAATTTTCATATTTCATTCCCGGTATCGATTGTCCTTTCGTTTCGCATGATTTATGTGTCTTCCTGCAATTGTTGTTTTTCGTACACAGCGGAATATTCGAGGTACAATTTTGCGAATTGGAGAGAACTTTACAGATTAAAGAGTGAAAGCGTGATTTCATTCAAGGAATCCATTTGTTTTAATTGAAGGGAAAATGTGAATTTTGACGAATATTTGTTAATTTCATCTGTTTAAAAACCCATCACGAGCATGCTAGGAATTTATAAATTACATCAACATTATGCACTTCTGTGGTCTATAAATCGTAAAAAATACATCATCATTCAATTGAAATATTCTGTATCGTTTAATATTGGATTGGAACGCATTAAAGTACGGATTTTCTTTCAAAACTGAATAGCCAGTATGTCAGTTAGTTGTGTTTTCGATTATAGTTTATTTAGTCAAATTTGTACAATTAACAAATAAAACGTCAACTCTAAATATATATAATTTGCCGGTCGAAATCCTTATTAAAATGCCTCTTTGTGTTGAAAAAGTGATTCTGGAACATGCTAGAGTATAATTTTAGGCGTAGGAAGGTAACATCTGCCCGCAAAGTATACAACCTGCGGGAATATTCCTTTCCATTGTTTTCGAGCTATTCAGAGGGTTTTTGGAAGAGCAAGGGAAACCTATTGTCTCACGAATTTCATACTTTGAAATTTTTTACAAGTATAAAAGAGTTAATGGCACTGTAATGTAAAGCTTATTACTCGAATGCAATAACATATTTTCTACGTTTAATTTCAGTTTGTGTTTAGGTTATTTTGATTTACAACATCATATGCATAACCCTTACCACCGTGCACATTCATTTAGCGTTCATATTAGGGCTCGAAATTCCCCCGTTCATTACAACTATTATCACCGAACACCTCGAAACGCAATATCATCCGGCCATAACTCAGCTATTCAACCGTACATCTTTATCTATTCCCGCGCCCGTTCGGTTCGCTTTTCTCCCTGAACTTTCCCAGAGCTTTATGATCGAGCCACTCACACGCACACAACCCACCACAACCCACTCTCGGCTCACCGGCTGATGTATGATTTACGACAGACACCGAAAATGTCGGTCAAGATCCCCCGCCACCGATACCGAACCGACCGGAGGTGTGTTCCCACACGCACACTTTCACACTCCACGGTGGTGGTCGAGGCAGATATTATCACCGAAACCCGGGGCTCATCACTCGGGCTATCATTTAGCGACCGTTGCAATCGTTAAAGGCTGACGTCAATCGTGACGTGATTTCGCGCCCGTGCCCATTACCCTTCCCCTCCCTCGCCCCAACACACGCTGGAACCTTATCGTGCACCGGCTGTCCGGTGGGAAACCGGTGTCACATTAAATCTGTGCCTGTGTCGTCCCTTTAAATCAAGGCTTCAAACGAGCAGGGAGAGACTAGGGGAGAGTTTTGGAAATTATAACCAATTCTCAACCCTCCAAACGAGGACTCGGGGACACCGTGCCCTGACGCAGGTATGCATTACATTCGCTCGAGCACGACCCATTTCATCAGGCCCGGGCCGATGGAATTAATCCTTTTCCGGTCAAAAATAGAACACCACCGGTCTCCTCCGGTCGAGTGGATCCCGTTCCGTTCCGCTCGTCCGTTCGTTCATTCATTCACGTTACGCCTGCACGGCCTGCAGGGCAACCCGGGTTCCGTGCCGTCCCTTCCGGCCAATGAGAAGGACACTTCAGCCGGCTCGTGCTAAGGAATATTCAACATCATGTTCACAGCACTTCGTTCCGCCGTGGGAAGTCGGCCACTGCTGCAAGGTCTCATCTGGTTGACAGTATTTGAGCTGCTAGTTAGGTGGATCGGCCCGAACCACACGTTGGGTTGTGAAATGGACATGTAGTGTTATTAAAAAAAAGTTTACTCAATAAATACAAATGGAAGGTAAATGGAATGCTAGTAAAATCTATTTTTTTCATTTATCATCTTAGGTAGCCATGACAACGTGGACCTGGTCAAGTCAAATGCAATATGTCAAAAAGCTTCAAAACAATGCGAACCCTGTATTATAAACAATTGAGACAAACTCTATTTTTCTTTCATAATAATTGTACTCGTTTAATTTCTCTAAACACATTCAGCGAGACACAGAACCTTCACATGATTCTTCCTTTTGTCCTTTCGCTGTTCCATAGTGATTCTCTTTCCATAGCTTACGATGGGAAGGAAACACAAACCTGGTACTGGAAACCCGGTGCCGTACGACAACGGCTACGACGACGTGAAGGATCGTCCGCCTTTCGTCCACCTCGGAAGATAATGCTCTTTGGTTCGTGTCTGAGGAAAATCGAGCCACCGGCCTTCAGCCAGTCCGGGTCCGTCCGGGGGATGCGGTGCGGTGCGGTGGCGACGGTTTGTTTGCCGTGTTGACATGTAGTGGCACATGAAGTGTGCTCGTGAATGTTGCACTGCAACAAACCCTGGCACACCGCACAACACACACACACGCACGCGCACGCACACGTACACGAGCCACGATGGAAAGAAAACACCCCGGAGCCGTTTTAAATTAATCATTGATGCGATGATGCTCGACGGTGTGGGCGTCGGCGAGCTCCATTTGTCATCGTGTGCTCATTGGGTTCAATTTTTGCGTCTGTGCTGGTGTCTTCTAGAACCCTGCACGGCAGCATCGGCGCCACACAGCGCCACCAAACAACACGAAGACGATGGCTTGCACACTGTTAATAGAGTGCCTTGGCACATCATCCGTACTTTGCACCTAATAAAGCCGACCGACCGACGAAAGGACATTCCGTCCGCGGGAGTTTTCCGTCAGCCCGCTGCCGGTTGACACACTGTAATTGGGTTTTGCTAACCGAATTTAATAGTTAAAATAATGGATTATCCACAAGATGCCGAAGAGGTAAGTTGGTCCGTGGGAGAGGGGATAGAGGTAAGGTGCGTGTTTGAGATGAATCGGCGTAATCACGGTTGGTTTCATCGCTTTATTTAATGATTTAGAAGATTGTTTGGGGGATTGCCTACATTCAGGCGAGAGAATACCTTTTGAAAGAGAATGTAAACGAATAATTTATTGTACTCAGAATTTAAAACTTTTTTTTTTTATAAATACAGTCAATAAACTAAAGTGCAATTTTACCCCAGCTCCTACAGATGTTAAAAGGGAAGGAAATCGATCACTTTGATTGGAGCTTTAAAAGTTAATCTAACGAATCATCAAACCCCACCTCACATACAGCCGGCATTCATCGGCGGATAAATGCTGCTCACATAACCCACTTTTAAAACCCTCTAAGCATGCATATTTTTCATACCCATGTTTTTCGCTTCCCTCCCAAGAGACGCATCGTCTGCTTTACGCGTCCATTTCATCAGCATATTCTTCACATGGCGCTAGTTTTACCTAAACGCATCTTTTTTTTTTGCGTCCTCGTCGGTGTCGTCATGATCAACAACGACGTCGTCCTTCGTTCTGCTGCTTGCCGGTGGCAGACACATTCGAGCACAAGCTAAACGCATCCCTCGGGAACATAACCCCGCTATCGGTGACGAATGCATGTGGGGAATCGTCCCATCGTACAAATCTGGTGCGTGAAGTGGTACGGAAAAGTGATCCCACCCGAGCTCACCTCAGCAGTGCTGCCGGAATGAAAGATTGTCATAAAAACGGCTGCTTTATGGCGATCGGGTGGAACCTTTTTCGAGGCCGGTGGTCTGGCCGACGAAGCTGGTGGAATACTGTTTTATGAGGTGTTCATCACCATCATCACCATCGTGGCCATCAACGTGGCCACCACCGTGATGACAAATAATTGCGCACGAAAGTGATAATGAGTTCCAATGGATTGGTGTCATTAAAGCCGGCCGGTGGTTTTATTTCGCTTTCGTGAAGCTGCATCACGCAGCTGTTGATAGATGCGCAAAAGGTCGTCGTAAAGAGTTGGTCAACTTCTGCTTTCGGGAGATGCTGCCAAAGTGACCAAACATTTGAGTTAACGCCGCAGTAAAAACCGTCGCCTACTAGACGCCTAAATGTATGCAACAGAAAAGAAAGCCATCAATATTCCATTCCTCACGTCACAAGCAATTACATGCATCCCATCGTGCATATTAGATCAAAAAGTGGATCCACGTGTTAAGCCTTCCCGGCTCCCCCGAATTAAAAGGGATTTCTCCCTTTTAATTTGATAATGACTAACGCCAATTAGCGGGCTGAGTTTCAAATGAGTATCAAAAGGACGTGTTTTTTGCGACGGATACACGAAAGCTGTGCCGCGATTCCAAGAAATGGCGCGAGTTTGATGGCTTTAAATCATCACCCGTGTTCGCTCGCGGTGGAAGTGGTGTTCGGATTTTGTATTCGGAGAATTGTGGGCTTAGATAGGCGCTGCTCATTTATTAAGATTTTCAAGACTTTTGTGTACTTTTTGAGGGATTGATAAAGGACGGGAAGGAGTTGAAGAAGGTACAGGTGAGCCTTTTCAGAACTGAAATACGATACTTCTTAAGTTGTTTTGCTTCTCTTCGAGGATTGAAAATATGGGCGAATAAAGTAGGCTACTCCTTTCCATACTTTTGAGGAACGCGATGGATCGCAGTAACCGGAGGAGGAGAGCAGTTTTCAAAGCGATGTTTGATATCTTCGCTAGATTGTTGCTGACAAACTTTTGAAATGTAATTTCGAAATTTAAAAAATTTAGAAAACCTACCCGAACCTTCGTGATGATTGTGTTGAACATATTTGAATACCTTGCTTCGTTTCGGTTGGGCTTTCCGAAGAGAGTAAAATTATTTCACACAAAGAAACACAATGGTACGCTTTAAATATCCACTTTATTTTGTACCCCCGCTTGCCCGTTTCTTGCGAGATGAGCCGTATGCAGTCGGCAACATTATCAGTTTTGAGTCATGTTTCCACTTGTCCTCCCACGTGTACTCCACCCAGCTGGCGGCTACCCCTCCCAGACCCCTTTACAGTAACACCTTTGGAGTTTCGGTTCTTTGCTCAGTTTTAATTTTGAACACCACCCAACTGGGCGGCCCGCTGTATCCGTACAATAAATATACCCATACGTGTCGGAACCGGTAGGCCAATTACGCGGGAAGCTTCGTTCCATTTCTCGCATCGTGCCTTTGTTTAAAATAATGCCACACGATCGGTTCTTAATTACATATCTAAATAATATCTCATACATGGTTGAGTGTGTGTGTGTGTGTGTGCGTTTGTGTTTCAGTATGGCTGCCAGGGCTTCACGGGGTAAATGAAAGTAAAATCCATTCGCTTCCTCCACTGCTTCTAATACTGTAACCTTAAACCGCGTAGAATACATTTTTTTCTGTCTCTGAATACAGCACCATCGACGAGAAATGAAGTGGCAGTGTGGTGTTTAGTTTGAGTAACTTTTATACTCGATTTCAATCGTTTATGTTTACTTACTTGCACTGTTTCGTTTGTTTTCCTGTTCATTTGGCAGTATCGTTCGTTTATTTTCGTTTATATAATTGTATTTGATTTGCTTGTGTCAATGATTTATAGTTATTTTCTTGTTTTAATTATTTTCATGAGCAGCTTCTCACGATTTACTGTGAACGTTTAGCTTTGTTTTATAATACAATTGATTTAGTTATGCGTGTTTCAGTTTTGTTTTTCATTTCATTTACAATCTTCTTTTTTTGCTTTGGAGCTCCACAGCAGTTTGTAGGTTTGCTCGCGAGTAGATGATGAATAAAAATAGAGGAGATTTGTAGTGTATCCGTAAAGTTGTTCTGCAACAATTTTCCCTTTCGCTACTTATTGTCTCTGGACGGCTTCCTGCCACTGTTCGCTATGCTTTTTATTTTTTCCACCATAGATTTGTATTGTTTGAGAAAGAAAACAGCGCTTAATGCGATAAATTATTTTCGTTATGCAACTGAAGAAAATTTGTTCCTCGCTACGCCATTCGAGCAGTTTTAAACAGACGGACAAGTTCGATTCGAGTAAATATTTGCAGCCTGTTTTTTTCCTGCAAGGTAATTTAAACATTTATGTTTTTGTTCTACAAATCATCTGTTCAATTTTCAGAATCTGTTGGGTTGATAACATTTTGGATTTTGCTTGAATGTGCGAAGAATCTTGCTAAGAATATGACAGGATATTTCGAAAAGTATATTTTCGTAAACGGGAATACGTTTGTGTACGCGGAAATACAGTGAAATATTCAGGATTCGTATGCACAAAGTGCTTTACATTTTGAATTGCCCGTTATTTAAAAAGAAAAATCCATTTCTTTTGTTGCTTTTTGATGAATTTAATGTGATAGCTAATAGAACTAACGTTCACGTATGTTAGCTGGAAGATTTAACAAAAAAAAAAACATGTCAAATTTATCTTTCTACAAATAAAACAGCAAAATGTTTCCTTTGGAAGTCAAACTACATATTGGAAACAAATAGCGCCATCTGTTGATGCGTAGCACAACTACGCAATAGCTGGCACGCAACATTGTACGCAATCAATTTCATACAACATGCATTATGCTGTTGTAGTGGTGGGCATTGAAAAAAAATCTCAGAACATTGTGGAATTACATAAAAATAAACTTTAAAACTGTTTGCAGGGTTGATAGAAATAAATCAAAATAGTTTAAAATGCAAGCTTTCGTACAAGCATATGTCCTCTGTTTTTTTTGCTTAAATTCTGCGCTTCAACTTCTCTGATCTCTGTACAAATCGCCTAGACCTATCCGTCTCTGACTGGTTCGAAATGGCATCGCCGGGCAAAAGCGGCCAGCTCAATCCGTGCTATTATTCCTGTAAAAATTGCCTCTCTCACAGTCCTTTTCCGTGCTGCACCCACATTCGTACACCCATTCCCGCGCCATCCGTCCGACGGTGGCCACTTACACATAATACACTATATTTTCCGCTAGTTGGTTTTGTATAAAATCTTGTTTCTTTATAATATCACACAGTAAATCTTCATCGTTTCGTTAAGTTTTGCCTTAGAATGTCGCTAACCATTTTCTATCCATATGTATGTGTGTGCTTTTTTTTGCAACACCTATCTATTTACATACGCACACTTATTCACATAAACATTCGTCTTCCTTCCCTACCGGGTGAGAAGCACGACACGAAGAAGGACAACATTGACAAGAGAAGGATGATTATGAGAGGGAGAAGGTGGAGAATAAAATTAGCTAACTCACGTTCGGACGACTCCCTTGTGGAAAACATGCCAAAGCCTGAAGAAAAAGAGAGTCGCATTACGATGCGGGATGTTTACATATTCTGCTTCTGCTATTGTTGCTGGGTTTGCGGTGTCGTTTATGTACTAATGCCGCTGAGGAATTAAAAGTAATACTTAAAGGTATGGGATGGCGTCGAAGACGCGGGAGTCACGTTCGTCGTCGAGCACTGGCGGGGCCGAGTGGCTCGTGGAAGCGTTCTCCTGCGCCATCTGACGGGCGTCCTGCACTCACGGGGGTTTGGTTTTATCTTTAAGACTAGACACGGTTGCCTGAGGGTTCCCGCTACCGTGCAGAATGGCGTAGAACGGTGCGGGGGCCGGCTGGATGCCGCTTTGGCTTGAGGTCGGACTGGCCGCTTCGGCCGTTTCGTCGTCCAGCTGGACGCTGCTGTCGGCGGCGGACGGGATCGTGGGCAGGAAGCGCACGCCGAGCCGGGGCGGCGAACAGGACAGCTCCTGGGTGTCCTCCTGGACGGCCGACTGGCGGACGAGGCGTGGTTTACCGCCGGGGATGGACTGGCGCGCAGTACCTGGCAGCAACAAAGGCAGAGAAGCAGGTTAACGTCATTCGAAATAGAGCGCCTAAATGTATGCAAACTTTTGCGTCATTATTATGACACGGTTGGTTTATTGTGTTCCATTTGATTTGAACAAGTTCTGAGAAGGAATTCCTTCCTACTTCAAGTGGCACCACGGAACAATCGTTTCTGCAGAACGAAAAAAAAGATACTCACTCGGAATGGGATGCCCCACGCCATCGACACGGACGCCCGGCAACACCACCGAGGTACTTCCGCTCGATCGCGATATACGCCACGTTCCGGTGCTCTGCGTCGCGGTCGAACCCGACGAATCGTTCCGCGAGCTGGACAGATTCGAATCCTGCGAAGTTTTGCGCGTTATCAACCACGACGTGTGCCGGCGGCGTGGATCCAGCAAACGCAACGGTATCCCGCAATGATGCTGCGCATTGCGCCACGAATCCGACCGCGAGGAGCTAAAGTTCTCACTGGACGAAACGGACCCGGCTCGTTTGTGTTGCTTCTGTTGGATCTCGGCGATCTGGTAAGCGTACTGATCGCCGTTGCGACCGCCGCGACGTCGATTACGCTCACCGGTCGTACCCCAGCCGCAGAGCATCAACCGACGCCAGGTGCGTACGAACACGTTCTGCTGGCGGAGCTGCTGCTGCTGTTGCTGGTGATGGTGGAACCGAAGTCGGGCCGACTCTTGCTCCATCAGCTTCGCCGAGCAGTTGCACGTCTGGCCCGGGAGCAACGGTGGCAGCTCTTTGGACGATCGCTCCACGAGCGAGTTGGTGTTGGCCGGCGTGTGCCGATTGCTGAAGTTGGAGCTGTGCCGACAGCGGCCGATGCCGCGCGTGACCCGCGACTCCTCGATCGCTTTGCAGATCAGCACACAGTCCTTCTTGAACTGCTTCGTGAGGATGGCGTAGAGAAAGGGATTGCAGCAGGAGTTGAGCGGCAGGATGAAGACGGTGAACACCTTCGCCTGCTCGAGCGATATCAGATGGAGGCCGAAGACGGCCGTCAGCGAGAAGAACGCGATCGGCGACCAGCAGATGAAGTCGGTGAAGACGAGCAGCGCCATGCGCTTGGCGATGCGCGAATCGTTCGAGTTCCAGGCCTGGGAGCCGCGTATTGCGCAGTACATCTTGAGATAGCACCCCATCAGGATGAGGAAGGCCACTCCGTTGATGAACATGAGAAATACGACGTACGCCAGGCTGCCGGTACCCTTCTGGATCTCGAACGGCAGGCACACGGCGAACACGCGGTAGTCGGACACGCCCAGCAGCGGCAGGACGGCCATCGTGATGGCGAACGTCCACCCGACCGTCATGATGTAGCTGGCGTGTCGCAACGATAGCCGCTTGTTCAGGTGCATCGCATGCGTGATGGCGTAGTTGCGCTCGAGCGTGATGACCGCGAGCGTGTACACCGACAGCTCCGAGCTGAGGACGGCCAGGAAGCCGGACAGCTTGCACCCGGCACTCATCTGCCACGGGATGGCGTACATGCGGAACTCGCCCAACGTCGACGCGTCCACCACGGCCAGAAACCCGAGGTAGATGCCCATGAAGAAGTCGGCCGCGGCCAGATTGCACACCAGAAACCGCGGCACGTCCATCTTCGAGCGGGAAAAGATCAGCACGAACACGACCGTACCGTTGCCGAGCATGGCCAGGAGAAAGACGACCCACACACCGCACCGCAGCGTCCACCAGTCGAACAGGTCCTGGCACGGCAGAAAGGGCCCGGGCTCGGGCAGACATTGGATGGAGCCCGGTTGGGCCGTCGGTGAGGCGTGCGTGATGCCCAACTCGTCCTCGAAATACTCGTCCGGGAAGGTGGGCACGTGTCCGCCCGGGTAGCTGCCGTACTCGGCGCCGTATGCGTTCAACAGGTCGTTGATTTGGGTGCCGAACTTTTTGCTTAGGTTTTCTGAGAGAACACAGAAAGAGAAAGAGAGAAGAGGAGGTGCTTTAAACGATGGAGCCATGATTACTGAAACATATTCAAACAAGCAGACGGTGCTCGAAGAGGGTTGTAGTAGGCTTTGGAGTTTCATTTTAACATTAGGGATATTATTGATAGAATCAAACCAATTACAAGGAGATTTTTCATGAATAATCTCTATAACAAATTGTACAAAGGCATATCGCTGTAGCCAACGACGACGAGAACGACCGAGCTAGCGAACGAACAAACGAGCTAGCCTCTAACGCTGGAGAACTTAAGCGAGAGCGATGGGGAACGAAAGAAATTGTTGTTGTTCCAGCGTAGCAGCGGAAACCTCGACCATCGTGGCCAGGTAGCTCCAAGAATGTCGACGTTTACGCTGCA
>JXWZ01000056.1:0-13471 GCA_000956215.1 Anopheles farauti No. 4
TTAAAAAAAAATACAAGTGATAAACAACGTGTAAGAATGTTCTAATGTAAAAACTGGTATAAGATGCCATAGGAAAGTTATTATAATGAAAGTTCTGTTCAAACTAAAAGTTATGATGTGCATGTTTTGTTTATTTTCAAGTATCGTTTGACAGAAAAAATCGCGTGAGCAGTGACACCCCCTTGCGATTCATCGCGCGACGAAATCGCGCGCGATGGAGCAGTGACACCAGCCTTACAAAAATGGAGAAAAATTGCTCTGCTTGTTCACTTGGTGTACAGATGCATTTTACGTTTCCTTTGGCGTTTCGTTGCAACAAATGTGAACAATGTTAGACAATTTGCTGTCTGGGTGACAGACTCAATGTTTTCTTTTTATTTTTTCACTGCGTCAAAACGGGATGTTTCTGCGATCAGCTGCGTTGTTGACGGTATTAGTTTTAATAATTAACTTGAATATTTGGTGAAATACGTACAGTTTCGTGTTTTTTTTAGATAGGAAAGGTACATTATTTCCATATAGAAAGCATTTCAGTATCATGGAGTACTGAGGAGTTTTACAACTGGTGGTGGAACGTCCCTTCTGGATGAACTTATTCTGTTTCAAGAGTCATCCAAATAACTGTGCGGAGTGAAGCTATGGTGTTGTCAAATTTTTATTTGACTGGGTAAGCATGTATTGTTATTTTAAAATTATAGACTAACTACCCGTGCACTTTAATTGTTACAGACACCACCAGTATTAAAATCAACATCGCGAGATAGCGAGAACGTATGCGAGGATTCTTTAGAGAGCTGAATGAAACTATTGACCGGGTTTGCGGAAACAGATCTATTATAGCAAATTATTTGTAAGGTAGCTATACTTATTTTCATTTCTAACAACTATACTTAATTTGTTTTCTTATTAAAATTTCTTGCGACTTCAATGAAATGCGACGCCATAACTTGCATTAAATCAAGCCAAACTTTTTCGTTTATTCACAGAACGAATCAGACCGAATGCGATCGTACTTCTTGACGATTTGGTAGCCGTAAAGTATGTGTTGAAAAATTATGGATAGAAAGGAATTTAGACAATGATTTTTTTGCCTACTTTGTGGTGCGAATACTAAAAAAACTTTTTTAGTAACTTTCGATTTTTCACAATAAATAACGAACGTGCCTTTTACATTCGCTTATTCTCATTAATCTATTGTCGAGCACGTTTACGTTATCGGTTTCGTTGGAACCATTGTAAGGTTCCTAACAGTATGTGTATATAAGTATATGTTTAACTTTAATGTTTAACGAAGTAAATGTAATTTAGAAAAATTATGTATAATACGTTAATCAAGCTAAAGGCCGGTATTTACCGAAGGAACCATGCCTAAGGAATTATGTGCTACTCATCGGAGGTAAATTTAAGTAATTTTGAAAATTTTATGAGCACATAACAACATTTCAAATTATATTGTTCGATCAATAAATGGCCGTAATGTCGATTTCTAAAACCATCGGTTTGTCTTATACTATATTTTATAAAATTTAGGTTACTGTGCTTTGTTGTTATCAGGTATGTGGACGATATTATTAAGGAATATACGTCACGTATGATCTTTCAACATTTGTTAGGCTAAAGTACAGTTCACATTCTTGAATTTTGCAAGCGACAGTGTTTAGCAGTGTTATTTATGGTGTTATTGAAAGATTTCTATTGGAACAAAAGTTTGTTTCTACTAATATTGTACGTTTTCATTTCGCCCTTTCAAAGAAAAAGTAAGTGCGACATTAGTATCAGGCAGCTTGCCAACATTCGGAGTGCAAACAAAATATTACAAACGAAATGCTGAGATTCGACCGGAAAACTCATTTACATTGCAACATAATGTAATATAATGGTTTGGTTCACTACAGTTGCGCATCAGCAACGGCTAAGGAATACGGACATTTCCCGTCACGTTCCGAGCTCTATCCTGGCAGCTAAATGCCGAGATATTAAAATTGTGCATTGCTTCGTGAATATTGTTTGTAAAAGATGGCTAGAATCTGAAGTTTTTCCTGATTGCGAAGTTATGGACTTGGAGTCAGTTAGGTGGTGTGATGGTGCCAATGGAAAAAATCACGGTTTTTGCAATATTAAATCACAATCCCGTGAATCTATCGCACGTATCATTTACTCGCTCTATTGATTGTTGATTCACCACGGAAAGCAATTTTGCGTTATCAGCATATGCTACGACCAGGTCATCCCCACCATTACATACACTTTCTAGTCTACTGATGAAAGGATTAATAGGTGTGTGGATAAGGTATCACTATGGTAAGCAGAACGTTGGATGGGTAAACGATGACAACGTTTCAAGAAAAAGGATTAAGGAAGAGGACCATTTTTATTATTCTTGATCATTGATGTAGTAGTCATCTGAAATGAAGCGGTTTTAATTGAAAGATATGCTAACAGTTGTTTATGTCGTAAACATGCAGCGAAAAGGAATATGAGGTTTATCAATTTTATACCCATTTATATATTTGTAGGGTAATCATTTATATACTATAACCATGTCGCTCTATTCTAGATCGTCGTTGTTACTGTAAATGTTAATAATTAGAGATACTTTCACGACATATACGTATTTCGTTGATGACAGCAAAATCTCCGAAGAAAAATGTTTCAAAATGTTTGCTTTGAAACATTTTGATCTTCAGTTGGCAATGCAGCTCAACAGGATGATTTGGATAACTAGATAACTAGGCCATCTGAAGTATGAAACGGGCATCAAACACATTAAAGTTTATTCGACGATTTCAGAGTTCGGAGTAGAACTCCTCTGCGACTTTTAAAGGATTATTAGTGTTGCAAAGCTCATTTTCTTGTATGCTGTTGTGTGCTGTTGTGTGTGTGCTATTTTTTTTTAAGAAATGGTGCTTCATATTACCGACTGTATTATGATGCTATTAATATTAAATGATTTTCATATTAATGAAAAAAAACAAAATTTACATTACTAGTTTGATTTCATTTGATTTTTTTATCACGGCCTGACCGTATAAACCCCTGATGGGGATGTTTGTTTAAGCGCATGGGGTGATATGTTGGAATTTCTGTATGGTATGCACATTATTAGTTGTTATCGTCAAATATACAAACGGTTCGGCTAAAGCAGCTGTGGTCTCCGGATAACGCTGTTTGTTGTCCGAAAATACACATGAATACAAAACATGAATAAACACAAATTTACAGCTTTTTGGACGCGGCGGCGTATTTTTTAAGTAACAAAATAAAAAAAAATCAATTGTCCTAGGAGAGCATTTCACAGTTTTGTAGGTGTATTAGTTTTCAGAATCTGATAAATAAAAAAAGAAGAAATACACTTAAAATTATAACATTAGCACATCAAACATGTTAATAAACCGGGTGATAAATTGGTACATGTTAATACTTTTTTATATTTTAATTAGTGGGGTATTTAGATAATATATATAAGCAGAAAATTAGTTACATTAAACCTTACAATGCCTTCCGTGCAAACCGGTTTCATTTAAAAACATTTCGTTTCATTTAAAATAAAAATTAATTTGACATTTGATACCCTGTATTTGGTGCATGGAACCTGCGCATGAGCAGATATATTTCATGTCTTATTCTATTACTAACACAAACTCGTTTCCGACACAAATGAAAGCAATTGCGCAAAGGTTCCGTCTTTTGTCTGTTTTTTTAGGAACTTTCATCAGGGTATAAAAGTCATGTAGTTCGAATCAAGATGTGAACGAATCGACTACGGGAACGCGACAACTTCAAAGCGGATCCCTCACGTTTTTCCAGCGGAAAGGATTTAGATTCGTTTTTTCGTGCATGTGCTGTTATAACCCCATGTTTAGTGATTGAAGGAAAATAACAGGTTTTCGTGTGCACCAGGTTTTATAATTTGTTGTTCTTCAAATCTATGCTATTAGAATAGAAGTGTAACAAAAACATCCGAAAATCTCAAATCATAGAGACTGTCATTCTATCCGGGTTTTTAATACTAGTGGTCGATTATGACAGATAAAAGAACTATTATTACTTATTATTAATCGGTGTGCTGCCATCAATACGAACCTTTTGTAATGATTTTTCCTGTAAAAATTACAATCAACCAACCATCGGCTAAAGCAGTATTGTAAAGGTATAATAATTATTATTTTAGGAAAGTGTTTGAAGTCCTGAAATGAAATACACCCGTAAATAACAATCTAAACATTGAAAGACAGTATAATTCTATAAAGACTAACCAATGGCGAAAAAACTACAGTTTCGAAACTAAAAAAACCCTCAACCGTGGTTGTTGGACATCTTTTGACTTATGCAAAAAGCTATCGAAATCGGCGTGCAGAATTCGCTCGTTAAAACCCAAAATTATTTAGTAAAATGTGCTGTAATGCGACGCCTAAAAGAGAATTAGCAAACCGACAAACAAAATAAGCTATCTTTCCAGTGATACAATGTATTTTATCATATGCATTGTACAAAGACCTACAAGTACATAGGTGTGCATTTGCCATGAACATGCGACTGTAATGCGACTTGCCATGTGTGCGTGTGTTTTTTTGACAAGTGTGTGTGTGTGTGTGTGTCTTACGTGTGCGGTATGTTTGCTAAAAATTTATCTATCTTTCAAACTTGTACAAAGTTATTTGATTAGAAGATTTTTATTAGCGAGGGGTAACGAAAGTAAATAA
The DNA here is from genome assembly GCA_000956215.1 of Anopheles farauti No. 4. Lineage (NCBI taxonomy): Eukaryota > Metazoa > Arthropoda > Insecta > Diptera > Culicidae > Anopheles > Anopheles farauti No. 4. The sequence continues at coordinate 4,704 of JXWZ01000056.1, forward strand.
ACTCAAAATTGCTTTTACAACTTGAGTGTGTCTACATCTTGCTCTCACACTCAAGGACATTTGTAAACCTTTCGAGCAGTCATGGTGTGTATTGATTTCACTGTATTGATTTTTTACGACACGACCTCGTGATACACAGTTTCATCAAACCGATAATAATGCAATCCTTGCAACTTGTATCCTTTTTCAAACATGTTTTGCAAGATAATTTTACAAACTCATTTTTACTGTACTTTTATGTATCATTGCCCTTCCAACAGGATTCCAGGCCCATTCGACATCTTGTCATCTCTTCCAGCGGCACTATTGTCATCATTCATAATAAGAACCACGTGGTGTCTACCTTTTATGCGTGTAAAGGACCGGCAAAGCACTGAACGAAAGTGACCTCCGTTGTGGCACTCCATCTACATCACTATACCCTGCTCAAGGTTCCTCGGAGTAGGGTTATCGTCTCCACGATTGGTGAGATTCTTTTGCTGTATTCAAAACTCAATGATTCACTTGCGATGTGTTGCTACTACAGGTGTCTATTCTTTTCGATGCATTAAGTGAAAAAGTACTGTTATTGTTGATGTTTCTGGCAGAATATTTTGTGGACATACAATACACTAATAAGCCTTTATTATTGGTCCTTACAATACAATTCGTATAATTTGTGTAAATCTCTTTTTCTTTATCGTACTTACTAATGCTATGCCTACTGTGTTTCCGGAGTACTTAACTAATTTTTATCACCATTGCTAGTTAATCATTCGTATTTAAAGAGAAACGAAACTAAGTATTCCCCAGATGTGCGCAAAATTCCTCAAATTCCGCAAATTTTGATAAATCATCGGATACACTGCTGCACCCAAGGAGGGTATGAACACTAACTTATTATTCTAATGAACTGTTCAACTAACTCCAGATATTTTTCAATATACTCGTGAATGAATAATGCATGTGTATTCATTACTTTAACAAGCTTGACGAATGTGTAAGGTTATTTAGTCAAGTATTTAACAAAATTTCATTGGGCTACATTACAAGCACGATAGTATTTAATTTTAAAACGGTTACTCTTAATTTTGAATACTGACCAGAATTAACTAGTGCGCATAAACACTCAGTAGAGTAAGTTAAATACTCTTTGGCTTTGGGTGTTATAGATGAAAAAGGACTTGATTAATAGAGCATTGTATTTTTATTTTTTAGTCTCTTAAATTAAATTATTTCTATCTTTTAAATTATAAAATGAACATATGTTTCTGACAGCATGAACCCAAAAGATCAAATTGCACCGTCGCAAACCGATGTCATGGAGACTCAAAAACATTTAACAGTTCAAAAACGTTTCACATTTCATAAAGAATCGGAATAAATTAATTAACGAAAAATTTTAAATTGTTGATAATGTTCATCTGAAAGTAAGTTACTATCAGAGCGAACTGTGAGAAAAATCTACAAAGATAGAGACTGAGGCATAAAGTCCTGTGCACTTTTATGTTACTTGAGTTGCTTTTTCTGGTGCGGCATCTGCCGAGCCCAACTAGGTATCTAAGCTTGTCCTTCAGCATACCGCAAGAATCAAGAGTCATCACACAGGAGTATTAGACGTAGTTTTCTAAATGGCAGCAATGTTTTTAACTCGAGGACTGAAGATATCATGGTGACGAGTGTCAAAGGCTTTAGCTTTTACTTCGCTTCGAAATTACGAATAACCAAAATGTCTTGAGATTACCGCTTAGATGGCGCTGTATATGGATAATATGTTTGTCATGCGTTGAATGATAACAATCCACTGGTAGCAAATAATGCGAATGATCAAAGGTGAATTGAAAATATAGCGCCATTCAATGCTCCATAATTGCCAATCTATTCTTTCGAATTTGCTCTGCTAGCGACCAATACTATTCCAGATAAATTGGTTCGTTTCAATGAGAAACAATTAAAAAAAATCGAAATTATTCGACTACTGATTAAACAAGACAATTATTCAGCTTTAACACAATTTGTACGAAGTTTACTTAGTTTAAAAAAACTCCTTGTGGTTAGGTGCGCGAAAGAAGACCATTAGCTTCTAACTTTTCTTTTAAACCAAATAGTATGATTGTTTCGTCGTGTTTTCTCAGATGCGACAGCATCGCTATCAGTCGATACGACTCAAAACTTTAATTTTTCAGCAGGTTCACCGATTTTCAAAGTGGTTTCATCTTTCCCTGACCTATCTATATATCTATATAAGTTATAAGATAATGAGTTATAAGAAATCATTTAAAATTCTCAATTATCGTTTCTTCTACAAGTCTGACAGCTTTTGATGGATCTTATATCTAACCTAGTTCATTCCTGAAGAAGAATTATTGATCAAAAGCAGAGTTATAATCTCTGTAATCTGTAACGATGTAATCTTTTCCAAGCCGAAATATGCTTTGTGCAGAAGCGAATGCTTTATGTTAATGCTTTGTGCACAAGCGAAATCGAGGCTTATCTTGTTTGCAAATTATTGAAGCTGTTTCAATGTACATAACAATCGTATGCATTTCTTACATCATTGTTCCGCATCCTCTTCCCCATTTTGCGAAATGCACTTAGCGAGGGTGGTGTAATTTTTGCTTAACTTTGCTTAACATTAAAAATTGTATGACGGATGAACAAGGCGACATATTGACAGTGCTAGTTAGAACAGGTCCACTGACTAACTTTTTTGTTCACAGGGCATTTGCTCTCTGTGTTGTGCCTTATCCATAGCCTACTCGATTAAGTTTTTGCGACTGTTCTCTAGATATTTGTACTTTTTGTATGAAGACATATAGCTAGTGCAAATGTGTTATCTAAACTTGAGTTATCTTCCAGAGCTATGTGACCTTTTCGTTTCGATTTGAAGACCGCTATACAATCCTATACAATCCAGTGTAAATGGCATGATAATTCCCCCCTGTTATTCGATCTGGACGGAAGATATTATACAAGCGGAATGTGAAAGTTGTGTCTTCCGCTTTCTATAATATGAAAACAATAAAATACAACTTAAATCCGTAAATTATAAATTATTTCGAGCATGTTCCTGCTTTTTTTAAATTCATAAATCTGAAGTGTTGTTAATTTTTCTACAGCTAAAAAGACTGAATTGTATACCGATGGTACCGACTCTATAGCTTACAAATTAACTAAAGATTAGTAGGTTTCTCTCGATCATCATGTTAATATATAAATCATGATGCCATAATAACACATATAATAAAAACTACTTTTTCAAAATAATAAAACAGGCCTAGCGCAATCGCCATCATTGCAATCATTACACGCAACGAATACACTCACCGCGAACGGAAGCGAAAGCGATAAAGTTTTTTCTTATTTGTATATATATGGAGCTTCTGACCCTAAAGCTGTCATGTTTGCCAATTGAAAATAGCCCTTACAAAATCACGGTATGGCTAAAGACGGCATGAGAATTAATATCACATATCGCAAACTTAGATGTGGCAACCATTCTCTGATTGAGAGAACAATTTACTTTTTTCAATTTTCATTCAGCATTTGCTTTTCTTATGCATTTCTACAAATCTTCAAGAGTGTTAATGAATTCACTACAGAAGTATCCATCAACACTCTTTAAAATGTACGTACGGTACATAACTAAGTACAGAGACATTTCATGTGTGGCAAAGGTAGCGGCAGAGAGTTTCAATGGACAAGTCATGAATAACAGTAACTTATGCTACAGTAGGAAAACCACAAACCGTGTATGCGACAGTAATGTACGACAGTAATGAGACACATTTGTACAGCCGACACATCGATCTGATTGCTCTGTCACAGGTTTGGTAAAATACGGCAGTTATGAGAGAAGCAGCAAACTCTCAGCAGCGCCGTTGCGCCGTCTCTTTTGAAAGTGTGCGTGTGCGCTGGCGTCAGCCACTACGAGCTTATTTTTGTAGTGGTCCTAGGTCAAGTTTCACCGTGCGTCTTCAGGTGCGCACGACCTCGAAACCAGCGCCTCGGATTGACTGGAAGGACAAACCTCTAATGCCAAGCGGAGCGATTTTTCCCGCCTCATTCGCGTTTTGACCATTCGCATCGTACGATGTAACGTGATAAGTGAAGGGTTTTGTTTAGTGTCGAATGTTATTCTCCCCTCTGCAACAGTCTCGGGCTTCGGTGTTACTTTTGTTTTAAATGTTGTACGAAGCTTCGATACCTGAGTTATGGTATTTTCTAGTGCGTGTTATCGTCAACAGGCGTACCTTCGTTCTGCAATCACTTTTCAAAGTTGCATCTTTCACGTAATTACAAAATTCATCAATCAGCGTACCGGGTGGTACGATCAGTGAAGTAAAAGTTGTACATCAGCGTTTTTTCGGTAAGCATACAGCACACATGCATCAAAATTGGTTTGGTAGAGCTTTGGTTTCCACGACCTTGAAGGATGGATTAATAACTGTAGTCTTACTACTCTTCTCGATAAATCTAATTTTTTCGATTTTATCATTACTGTCTGCAACAGTTGCCGTAGTTGTGATTAGGTTACTATAGATGGTGTTATGCACTTTTAAAATACAGTTACGTCCGTCGCATTATTGCACTTTAACATCATATGTCTATGTGCCACATGCCGCCTATTTGTTTGCTGATTTCTTCTTGTTCGTATGTGCTATCAGTGATTCAAAATATACTAAACGCCAATTGTACTTAATTACTGTATTTACAAATACATTCAACTCTTCTTGAACAATTAGTTTTAATTTATATTAGAAAAGTTCAATTATTAGAATTTTAACATAGAACCAATTTTACGATACGATAAATGAAAAGCACTTAGCTTATAAGTAATTACTGCTTTTTTTCACGTGCATAACAGCAGATTTCGCATACATATGTTTCTGTTAAAATATTGGGTTGGACTTACACATGAAGATTTTCCATAGTTTTTATCCATTTCCGTAACGGAATGATTTGAACCGCTATGAAAATTATAAATAATAAGTTAATATGTGCTGGAATATACACCAAAAAGTCCAAAATTGAGAAAAAATTAGAAACATTAAAAATATAAATAAAATTGTAAGAGTTTACCTAGACTTACTGCGGTGATATCACTGAAGCGTTTTGCAATACAAGTTAATATACCGAATATTTCCCATAACTTTTTCTGTTGGACGAATCCTAATTCTAAGTATAAAAAATGTTCAAATTTAAATATTTCTTACAATTATTTCTCAATTTTTTAGCACTCGCGGCAACATTTAGACGCACAACATAACTATAACTGACGATTAATGGCGCTTAATTACAGTAACGAATAAAAACTAATTTTTCGATCCAGCGCAGATGTTCTTCAACATGTTTCTGTTATATAGCATGCGTTCTTAACAAAATTTGATTTTTTCATGCACTTTTTATGTATGCAAAAAACTTTTGAAAATGTTGGTTATTTTATAAGTGCTGTTTTTCGCTTTTTTTAAAACAATCCCCATGTAAATCCTCTTTTTGTTTTGTGAAGAGTTTTTCGTTAAACATAAACTGCTTACGGTGCTAGTGATTTGGTGTGTAATTGGATTGGGTCGTTGTCTTATTTTTCTTGGGTATAATGACCCATGCGATCATGACTGCCGTGTTTCCGGTTCACCTGACTATTTTACACAATCATAGCTGATTTTTTTCTTTTTGCTTGGAGACGGTCGATTTAGGATTATGGAAAGACGTCATATCTTCTTTACCACTGGTACCTGTATTGACGTTTGTGTTCGGTTTTGAAATTAAATGATCGCCTAAAAATTGTAGAAAGATTTTGGTTACTAAGCGTGTTAAGAATGTAATATCGTTCGCATTTAGGAGAATGTAGAATCTGGAACGATTGGGGTATATTTTGAAAAAGAACATACGATATATTTGATAGTTAAAAAATGAAGTAATTAAGTTGTTTATTCATAAGAGTTACTTAACACTTAACACTTAACACTAACAGCGAAGTGACTCTTAGGAATAAACAACTTAAATACTTCATTATTTAACTAACCATTATGATGTGTTACTTTATTTATATTTTACAATTGACGAAGAAGAAGTTGGATAGTTTGATATAGTTAGATAGGTTTGAGTGTTTTATTGCGTTAACAAAGGTTTACGATCTACTTGCCTGAACTATATTTAACTTAACTAGACATGAAGCGGCCCTGTGGTGCTATTGTAGTGGCGTCGTGTTTTCACACGATCTATTTTCCTCTGGTAAGGAGTGACTCCTTACTATACTATTACTATCCGTAAAATAGTCGTGTAGGCTGGTAACACGGAAAAAGAAAACACTATCTACGCATTCCCAATGTTACATTTCCAGTAGTTTTAGGGTGTTTATATTTGGATGTGCGTTATTTTTTATTGTTATGGTCGTTATTGTTAAATACTGTTTATATAATCTTTGAACATTAAATACAATTTTTATCGCTTTTTTTATAGACTGTTTAGATTTAATCCCCATGTCCTCACATTATTCACATTATGGATTCACTTTATTTTTATTTTTCTCTTCGAGCTTATACTTCAAGTACCAAATCTATATCAATCATTTTTAATCCAATAAAAAATGATTTGAGAGATTTTACATTCACAATGTCTGTTTTTACAATGACAATGCCAATGTTTAAGGTGCATTATAAACCGGAAACAAACCATTATGTATATTTGTACTTCCTCAATTCGTCTATCACACTTAATGTCATCATTAAATTCGTTTCAAACCATGCAACATCACGGAGTTCATTATTAGATCTTTTGTATTCTCGTGTGTGTACTACCCAACAAATACTTCCGTGCTTATTATGCCGCTTTTAAACATCACACTAGTGATCAATCATCGTCAGCTTCAATATTGATTCAGCGGGCATATGGCTAAAATTTCTGGCCATCACTTGGTGTAACCAAGAGTCTTACGGAAGCCAATTGTTATAAAATTCCATTGCCTCTCCCGCGTGACCAACCCGCTTGAATGGTGCAGGTGTCTTTATCAAATCTTTCTGCGCATGCGTGCAAAGTGCCTAGTTACGGCCGTTATCAGTATGACTTGAAATAAGGGATACATTGAATGAAATCAACGAAATAGTAGCAATCCCATCAATGTCAAGATCATGTTTTTAAACTGATGTTCTCTGATAAGCAAATTTGTCTTACTGGAAAGTCATCCATCGTGTTAAGAATATCGAATATTAATTAATCTTTGTACTATTGTACACAGTCTATAGTTATTGTTGTGTTCAATTTTGGCAGCTTGTATCAATGTGCATAAAAACACTAATTTAAAAATACTCATTATCTACAAACTGAGACAGAAGCAATAAAAATAATGATAAGCGTAATAGTACTACTACTCTGTATAGGGCAGCTTTATCTGCTTTTCCTTGGCTATATTTTTATTAAATCCGTAACCGGAAAAACCCATCCCTACGAATAAGTTTGACTTAAACAAACCAAAACAATACGTTTTATTTTACAATCTCCAATGAATAATGAAGAATGAAACAACAAACTGAAAACAAAAAACAAATTAACTGGTTTTCTATAGTGAGGAGAAGCATACAAATAACTCTAAATGAAACAAAAAATCAACCATTTCTATAAAAAAATCATGAAGATACATTCTCACGTACTCTCAAACATACCTGAGCAGTTGCATATCGAAATGCATGCAACCGAACGCTCCGTAATTGGAGTGTCATTTCTGGTACCGGTTCTTCGGAAGATTTGTCACAGATTTGCTACCTTAACAGGGGTTAGGCAAGTTAGCGCTACAATGAATGTGATTAAATGATCGAACACCATGACCGGCATGACCGCTTTTATGAAGTTGATTTCCGTATTCGAGCATCTCGTTAAGACGGGCTGCATTAGTTCCAACTCAAAACAGAAATGGACAGAACCATCAGACTTCAGCATTCTTTTTGTTTGTCTGGTGTAAACGAGACGACGAGCTAAGCAATGCAAAGTTTCCAATTTGACTTAGCGTCAGTATATTACTTTACTGGTATTGTTGAACGTGATTGCCGGGACTTTTTCTACACAGAATTTGACTTTATGTTCATTAACTCGAACGAATGCAATTCTTCGTTCGTGGTAGACTAACAACAAATGATAAAAAATCGACCATTGCTCAGCGGCTAGTCTATATATGACGCCATATTAAGCCCAAAATACCGATACACATAATGCAAGTGGTGCCCAACTCGACGATGAAAAGTTTTATTCGTACTGATTTATCACTCTGTAAGTTTATATCATTTATATCATAGGCTTTAAATGAGAGTTTAGCCGATGCGTTTTTCCATCTAGTTTATAATCATGAAAAGAACGGTAAACAACGATTTACGGTGCACATCTTTTTCGTGTCTAAGAAACATACAGCACACCAGCTTAAACCAGTTTGAATTGCTAATAGCATGAAAACAAGATATATTTAGAATTTTTTTGAATTTATTTGCCTGTAAGCTCACTTCTTACACTAGTTTCGGATAAATAGGCATCTTCGAGCGGTACATAGAAATGTGTCGGATTTTTGGAAACTTATGATGACTTTCATGCGTTGTGTGAAGCATTGCAATGATTTATCGACTTATTTTTAGCTGTCCTATCATCAAATATCCAAGCATGTACGCAAGATCATGTCACGAGAGAAGGCATATGTGACAAATTTGTCAAACGTTCAATATAGTTGTATAAAACTGTTTCACTAGTAGGTACAAGTTCTTCTTCTTCTTCTTCTATTTGGCGTAACGACCGAAGTCTTACCTTCC
>JXWZ01000058.1:0-46022 GCA_000956215.1 Anopheles farauti No. 4
CTTCTTCTTCTATTTGGTGTAACGACCGAAGTCATGCCTGCCATTTTACTGGCTTTGTAGACTAATTTTTACCACCATAGCTGGTTAGTCACTCCTCGCTAGGGGGAGACGGTCCGAACGGGATCATGGTATGGAATGGGGGAATCATGGAAAGACCGGTGCCGCTACCACTACACCACCGGGCCGCCCTCATCGCGTTCTATTGTTCATTAATAGCATGAACGAAATGCAGTCTCTAAGAAAATTACAAAACAATTGTACCAAAATCTTCACAATCACAGATATAAAAAAAGCTTTGCATAAAGAGGACTTACAATTTACGAATGAACGAATGAAGATGTTCAGTGAACATTCACAGTATACTTTTCCGATTTCAATGTATGTATTTCATTTTTATTGCACCTAGCCCTTCCGTTCATGTTATACATAATTTTAGTTTGTTGTTTATAATACTCAACTTTGTGTTCAGAAATTGTAAACCAATCATAACACATCACAAAGATTTAAGATCTCGTATAAGGTAACGAATGATATAGGAAGAGAACAGTACGTTTTTTTTTCTTCTACCGCATATAAGGCACGAGTAGTGACGCGGTACTTACTCTACAACTTACTATATAAATGTGTGACTGATCATAGATATTCCGCTATGTACACATATACACATCAATCGCGCTAAGAAATTCTGCTTCGGGCTCGTTAATGGCCACACCATTTACAAGCCTACACGATCACAGAGCATTGTCCGCTGGCGCCATGTTTGAGAACAAATTGCTGTCATCAAAGACGAAGCGTTTTATAAGCTAAAAGACGGAAACGAAAAGTGTGCGGATTATTTTCCATCAGTAGCTCACACGTACTGCATCATTTGACAGTATATTACCCAGTTGTTGGCTAAAGCTTTGTTCCCCAGGTTTACCATCATGTGTACGATAAGGTAAACATTGAACGAGATGTAGAATATACCAAACACGACTGAAAGAAGAAATCGTTGCACATTAGAGAGAGAGAAAGAGAAAAAAAATGCTACCATTTGCTATCGCCATGCAATTACATACCAACGCCCAGGATCATCAGAGGCGTCAATTCAACTTGCTCCAGATTTGCTATGATAAAATACAGGTTTATGCCAATGACGGTAAAACTGAGGGCGATGGAAATAATCTTCTCCAGTCTGTCAAAAGGAAAAAATGTAATCGAAAAGAATATAGCAGCAAATAAAAAACCCGTTGCGAGTATACAAAGCCTACTTACGGTCCGTTAACAAACTCTGTTTTCATAAGGGCTGCAATGATTAAAGAACAAAATATATCATGATAAGTACATACAAAATGTTAGCACAGTAAGCAAAACCTTCCTACAATCCTTCACGATAAGATTCGTTTCACTACACAAACCTACCCACGCTTGAGGTAAAAGCAACCGTTGGTATCGCGGCAAATGGTAGTTGCAAAGCCATAACGGCATTTAAGAAATCATTCATCTTAGTTAAATCCTCCAGTCTGCTGAAGAATGCTACATAGAAAGCTGGCATGATAGCAACGGTTCTGGTGAATAGTACCCGCTTCCAGCGTGCCCACTGCAGATTCAGAAAGCCCTAGGAAACCAAGCAAGCAAACAGAGGGCATTAAGCGATCCTAAATTGGAGCCAAAATATGTGTGCTTTACCTCCATTGCAAATTGTCCTGCGTACGTGCCGGTCATGGTGGAGCTTTGACCTGCCGCCAGTATGCCGATTGCCCACACGTACATCGAAAAACCTCCATAGAAGCAACCCAACACCAAACCGGCCTTATAGATGTTTACATCCGCTGTGACATTGTTCGCCGTAAATGCGCTGGTAATGTCATCCGAAAACGACGAATTGCTACATCGATCAATCTAAGAAAATAATGATACAATAAACGTTCCATTTCGTTGCGAGCGTGGCACTAAACACACTTACCACGTCCTGATTGGTTTTGCCGTACAAATCGTGCGCAAATACCGAAACTACGAATACGTTGATAACGAACGATACAGCCAGTGCTATTGATGCCTCGATAAAGTAGTACCGGTTCGCCTTTTTTACTTCTTTCACCTCATTACGGTTGATGGTGCGCGACTGAAAATACGCAAATTATCGGTGACGAGTTGTGATACATGCGTCATCATTACGTACCTTCACAAGCGCGGAATGCAGATACAAATTGTGCGGCATTATAACCGCACCGATTATCCCAACCGCTTGTAGCAGCGTACCCGGACGATAGTCATTTGACCAGGGAATAAACATGCCCTCAATTACCTCTAGCTGTGGTGTGTCGCTAATGATGTACTGAATACGGACCGAATTTAAGTAAACATATATCGCACCCGAAGTTCACATATTTAACGATCATAATACATGCTTACTTGATACCCGAACGAGACAGCCATTGTAGTGATAAGAAAACCGAAAAACAGTTCCAGTCGTCTTAGCTTATACTTATCCAGAAAGAGAAATGACATAGTATCTAGCACCGTTATCAATACTCCGACGTACAGCGGTATGCTGAAACGAAATTTGCTTAATTTATACAAACTGTGGAGCGACGCAGTATGGGTAAAGTATTACCGTTTGTACGATAGCAGATAGATTGCGATTGCAGTGCCAATCACTTCTTGCATATCCGACCCAATGATAGCAACTTCCACCATTAACCAAAGAATCAGTCTGGGTACAGTTTTGTATTGCTTGTAGCACATCTCCGCTAAATCTAGCCCGGTAACAACTCCAATTCTACATGTGGTTAAGATAAGGAATTATTATTTGTTTTTTTTTTATATAAAAAAATCCCCCTGTAACAAGCTACTCACTTCACAGCCAATCGTTGCATTGCTAGCCCAAGCAGCGTAGCACCCAGAAGCACCCATAGCAAACTGTATTTTGCTACGATTCCGCTCTGCAAATCCGACTCTATGTTGCCCGGGTCCAGATACGCTATAGACATCAAAAACCCGGGCCCAGTGAATGCCCATAACTCTCGGAAGCTGAAATCGACCTGTGAATGATGGAAAAGGGTTTAAATGTTTAAAAAAAATCATACTTTCATGCGTGGTCGAAACGAAATGAAGCATCATAAACTTCATCATAGGTTCTTCAACGTTTCTTCAAACCATGTCGAAACGGTATGTTCGAATCTTAAGTTTTAATCGTTATCAGCCTATGCTTGTGGACAAAAATATACAGCGTCCGTTCGTGTTGTTGCACTTTGCTGATTAGCCAATTCTCCGAGATCGGTATACATGTACACGTATTAGTCATTGGGTTTAGTAACATCACGATTTGATCATACATTTTTTCTTATTTTTCAATTAACGAAAGCATCGGAAACCACGCACAATTAGCTGCATATTCAGATAACTTTCCGTTTGTATTTTTATCAATTCGTGCAAAGCATTGTCCTCAGCTTAGAGTAATTACAATTAAAAAAATAAACCGTATAATTGACTCGCGCGGCCGGGCAGCTGGTAGGCAATTTCATGCGCGTTTTAGGGGCGTTTGTGTTTTTCAATGTTCACACTACAACAATGTTCCACACTCTTTTAGTGCCATTAAATTTGTATTGAGATTATATTTAGATTTTGGTACATTCAAGCTTTACAGTATCAAGACACCATCAAATTAAATTTTCCAGACATCCGTCGTAGGTGATAGAATGATATGTATCTACTATACTTATTCCACGTTCTCCCTTTAACTACTTAGTGGTTGAACAATTAATGTGAAAAAATAATAGGTACTAGGTAACTAAACCATAAGCTCATTACACAACAAGTGAAGTTATCAAAATTATCGGTAATCAAGTACGTCCATCAAGCACGTATAGATTTTTGTGTTAATTGTACTGACAAGTAGCTAATGGTTTAAATCAAAATCAGATAAACTATAGCTGATAAGTACCCTTTCGTTGTAGGATTTGTTGAATACCTTATGGATTTTCGATTTATGTTCGTACAACGTCGTCGGAATTTTGGCAACAATTATTCGAAACAAGAATTCATTCATCAGTAATAGTTGCTAGAAAAATTTCATCGCCCGTTTCACGAACTAACTTACCGTTTCTGGAGGTGGAGCAACACGTTCTCCGCCATAGAACAAACTTGATGCATTGTTTAGCGATGAATCTTCGGACGGTTCCAGTAAACTATTGCTTGAACTTGGTGTTGTTGACGTGGATGTAGTTTGGCTTACAGGTTTTTCACTCGAACTATTATTTTCCACAGCTCCAAACGAAATGGCTTCCTTGGCATTCATTGCGTTGCTGAGATGGCTGCTTCGAAAATTAACCGGGGAACCCCAAATCTTATCTCGCCTAATTAAGTTCCGGCCACGCAACAAAAACACACTGTCAATACACCGCGGACGCGGTATACATTTCAGTCAATTGCCACCGCAAATACGAATTATCTTCTTTCATCTGGATTCGATTTTAGAATAGACTACTCCCCGCAATGGAAAATTTTATAAAACTTGTGGAGCCAAATCAGTATGGAAGGTATTGCACACTGCACGGACAAAATAATAAACACAAAGCAGATGACTGCAGCTCGATTGCCTACAAACGCAGTAGTTCAATTCTTCACTCAGGGTTTCAGTGCTGTGGGATTCGTTCAGAATCGAAATTCACAATCGAACTCGAGCGGATTATATTTCGAAGCCAGCCTGAGTTTTAAAGGCGTATAGTGGAGTCCGGTCATCCTTCCTTTCATCGAAACGGAGGACAATCTTTGCGACAATATTGTTTATTATAAGTACTCGTTGAATTTATCAGTATCTTGAACTGGTTTAGAGGTCGTTTGTTTTCGCGATATCAGTTTTAGTCTACGACTGTTAATTTCATCACTTTTAATCTATATCCGCGGAACTCGTGAATGTACAGTACACCAAGGTATTCATAGCTTTTTTTTACATTTCTTACGAACGCCATATTGGTAATGATATGTCAAGCTTTGTTTACAGAATCTTATGGCCTGTGATCGGTAAAAACGGCAAAAAATGCCTTAACCATTGCAGACCGTCTCCTTAAGTAAACAGCCTCTAATTTATGCAAAAAAAACGTGATGAAGCTATCAAAAATAATCAATCAGCCATTTCCCTCAATAATCTCATTCTTGTCCTCCACAATACCCATCACAATACAGAAGCTCATTTGTCATGTTGATAAACGTCAAATTGCTCTATATAATTCGTCTTGTGTTTGTAACTACCTCGGGTTTCTACGAGAAATCATAGCAGAAGACATTCCTACAAAGAGGAAGAAAACGAATACTGAACTGGAAAAAGTGCAAATAATACGTACGTCGCCTCCCCGTAAAGATTTCACGAAAACTTCCGAACAGTTCGACACGGGCAGTGTTTACTCCTTACAATTGGGATTACAGATACGAATAGCACTAGCAGAATTGTGGAAAACGTAGAACTACCTACACCAGTATTGTTCAAATATGGTGGACAAGTTAGGTGAGTTGTGTTTGCTGGATTAACGTCGTCACGAATTCTTTGTGTGCGAAAAGACGACGACTGTGGATCGAGCGATGGATGCGATCGGTGCACACTGCTAACTCGTAAAAACTTGATTCTAGCACGATTATTGCAAGCCGATCGACTTGCATACTCTGCAAAACATTAGTGCAACATTGTTCTAGTGATTATTATTCATGACGCTTATGGTGAAGTGATTCATACAAGATTCGCAGTAGCTCTGCTGATTTCATCGACACAGTTTGTTGTTGTTAGAAAATGAGCATAAAATGGAAAGCGTATCATTGTTTTAGAATGGATGCTATCTATTTTTGGACCAGCAATGTATCCAACAAATTGTTCAAATTATTTTGTACTATATTTACTCAGTATCTCACATCAAATCTTATCTAACTGACTCGTATACGGATTTACATTTTTCATTATTTTTTGCGAAAATAGTTAACAGCGAAGCCAATGCCCGCCGGATACAAATGGTGGAGAACTGTTTCGGAACATCCGGACAGCCACTATTTCTTCCCGGACGAGTTCTTGTAGGTGAAGGCGTCCTCACAAAGATGTGCCGTAAACGACCGAAAGCGCGTCAATTTTTTCTGTTCAATGATATTTTGGTATATGGCAACATTGTGATTGGCAAGAAAAAATACAACAAACAACATCTAATTCCGCTCGAGGAAGTGCAACTGCAAGCGCTTGATGATAACGGTCGTAAGTAGAATGTTGGAGAATGGGAAACAATTATGCATGCATGGCTACCATGACGTTGTTGGACTTTACAGAGTATCGTAATGGATGGCTTATACGTACTGCGACCAAATCCTTTGCGGTGTATGCTGCAACCCAAACGGAAAAACAGGAATGGATGGCACACATCAACAAGTGTATAGAGGATTTATTGCGCAAAAGTAAGCTAAGAGCCGTGATAGGCAGGTACGAGCAATTTTTGAACGCTTTTTATTCCTATCAGGCGGTAAAAAACCAGTTGAAACACATGCGGCCGTGTGGGTGCCGGATAGTGAAGCAACCATATGCATGCACTGTAAAAAGACTCAGTTTACTATGATCAACAGAAGGGTAAGCAGACAAAGCATACTATGAGTCATTGCGACGGGAACGCAACGGGTCTTATCTTTTACTTTCCTACTCACTATAATTGTTGATATTTTGTTCTTTGGAATTCCTTCAGCATCATTGCCGAAACTGCGGAGCTGTTGTATGCGGTCCATGCTCATCGAAAAAGTTTATTCTTCCGGGTCAAAGCAATAAGCCGCTGCGTGTATGTCTCGATTGTTATGACAATCTGACGTCCTTGAAACGCGATGGAGTAAGTAAAAGCTGTGCTATAGGTCGTTCTTTTCCAAAAACGCTCGACTTAACACCAACTTGTTTTTTTTTTCAGAACAAATCACTCCCCGGGAACAATAACAAACCAGCTAACTCAACGGAAAGTTCTGGAGAGGACGATTCAGGAGACGATGAGGAGGCTCTTAAGGATGGTGTTACCCACGATGAGGTGAGTTTTTTTTAGAGATCCCCAAACAACTGCACATTAACTTATTACCACTTGCCGAGCAACCGAAATAGGTGTAAGATAATGTGTATAAATTTTAAATGTGTGTAATTATCTTTACTTTCTTTCTTGCCGACAAACATGAATTCGTTTATGTCGCTGGATGTAACTATTTAGAGTTTTAAAAGCCACTGCGCACACACTGCCGTTTGTGTGTGATGGAAAAATATCCACCGGATACCTAAAATAGAATCTATGCTGCAGGTTGTATGCCAAGGATTTTTGTCTGCTATACAATCCTTGAGGGCTAAAAGGTTAGCTATTGCTGTGGTGGATTACTGTGATGTGTATAATCGGGCGTGTGTTATGTTGGCTTGAAAGAGTGTTAAAAAATTTTTAGATTTAATTTCTTGCATTCGTATGGTTATGGGGTTTGAAGTACGGTGTGAAAAGCTTGAGCTTCTTGCATGTGCATTTTATTTTCTGGTGTTGCGTTATTTGTTAGCTGCGATGCAGAGACTCAATATACTACTATTAATTAGTATACGATACAATCGATACAATATTTCCCTCCTGGTGCACTTGATATGATACTTTCCACGTGCATATTCCTTTAGATGTTGTGAGACCTGCCCTCAAATATATTGTGTCATTCAACACTGAGAATCTCATTTAATGTCTTCTGCTAGTGTGTAGTGTGTGTTTATGGTTTACCCTTCAGTGAATGATAAAAATAGACGAAAAGTACAGTACATTAGGAATAATGTTTATGTACACAAATATCCCTTTCCAAAGCAAGCTCCGATGGATAGAGCACAAAATTTACAAAACAATGTTTTTGGTAAGCCTACCTCAGCAGAACATCCGCTTTGATTTTATTTACTTCTAAATATTCATTCGATTTTTAATCACTTACAATTCGAGTTACTGGGTTGAAACGATTCCATTACTTTCTGCAGTTTTCATTGTTTAAAGGTTTTGTTGTGTTGGATAGTTTACGGTAGAATTCGTTTAATGTTTTTTTTTTTAAATAAATTGCAACTAATCCATATGGTTATTTTCTTCCTTAATTTTCAGCCCACCTTTTATGGAGACGATAAAATCGTAAAATTAGACCTGTAAGTGCTTTGGTGTATCCTTCTAGGTAAAGTTGACGATCGGGGGTAATAAAGGCAAATTTTCATACGGATATCCTGTCGCAACGTCTGATGGTCGACAAAAGGGAACAAAAATGCAATTTCATTTTAATGTACTTGCTTTTGTTCTTCTTTTTATAACGATGTTTACGCTCATTCAGTCGCAGTGAAGCATGGTACAGTTTTCACACGTTTTTCTGGTAGAGTGAAAGTTTTAGTTCCAAGTGCACCCTAAAATTTATTGTGAAATAAGCGAGCAACCGGATAAATTTGGTCTGTTCATAGAAAATACATACAATTTAAGATATTCCAATGATTTATGTTATACCGTACTTCACTTATGCTCGTGGTAAACTCATTTATGTATTTTTTATTTTCACTAGCCCCGTAAAACAAAATACATGAAAACGATTCTTTTAAATAATCTTTTACATCGACTCAACAGCAACAGCACGTTTTTAAATCGTATTCATAATTCATTTAAACAAATTGCTTAATTTTGCATTGTTTTCCTCATCGGATAATCTATAGCCTATAATTTAAGGGTATCCCGAGTTGCAACGGAAAACCATGTTATGATATTCTCGATTATACGCTAGGTTCACTGGTGTGTTGTTCCGTATATTAACAATTTGATTCGATCCTGCATTACGAGCAACAATCATACATTTTACATCTACAAACAAACACATCATGGTTTATTATTACCTTTCTGTTACCTATTTACTGTCTATTCTGTAAGCAGTTCTCCTTTTATCATAGTTTTGTATTTCATTTAATCGTCCAAATAAAATATGTATATGTTTTGCGTCACTGATAAAATCGATCATTTAATTGTATCAGTTCAATAGAGAGCTTCAAAAATTCTTTTTTGAAATGCAATAGATACAAACCGAATATGTGTATCGTGCTACCCCATCAAAATTAGTATGTATATTTTTGCATAAGTTTCTGTTGGTTGCAACCATCGCAAAGCAATTATATTATTATCGAAAACTAGGCAAAGTGAACATCCTACAAAGAACCAATATCTATGAAAGATGCTATCGATAGGAACGAATATTAGACACAAAACTTCAAACATGCAATAAAAATCAAATTGAATCACAAGAACGATATGTAACAATAGGCATGTTATATTTCATCAAGGTTATAGAGCATTTCGTACCAGAAACAAAAAAAAATACTAGAACACGTTAAGTTTATCAAATTGTTTAATTTGAAACCGATATACATACATACGTATACATTATTTTCGAACGGAGTGATATTTTTTATTAATTAGTACACAATTGAGAAAATAACGTAATTAGGGGTTTATGTTCATCGTCTCCCTTATTTGGAAACGCTTCCGGGTACTTTTATGTGATTATAAATGCTATTTTCATCTCGTTATCATATCTTCGCCTCAAAGTGGACGTTTTGAATATAATAAAGAGCGACGATTCTTTGTGAGAGATTGTTACGTAGAAAGAAAAAGCGGATTGAAGAGGCACGTATGACGTAATGTGTTCATATGACTATTTCTAAGAATATATGTCTACAAAACTGTGCCTCCAGTGTACATCTGAACGAGTGTTATTGACATTAGAAACGTGCAGCTGTACTCATTTATTGCATAATTTAACAAAATCGACCATCTTTCTTTACAAAAGAAGTTCCTTTCCGGACTATTAGCACAGTCATATGAGCATAGATTTGTTTTGTCTATTTTTTATATAAATGCTATTTGAGTGTTGTTCCTAGGTTAAGTATTATTCAAATATCTTCATCTTGTAATACATTAACCTGTATGAGCGATATTGTTTAATCTTGTTTGGGACGTATTTGAATTTTAATCAAACGTTCGATTTAAACGTACCAGTGAAAAAAAGATAACTGGTTACATGATTGTTATAAATTGACTGACAGCCCTCAGGCTGAGCACCAGACATGCCCGAACCTTGTTTACTGACATTTTGATAAGAACGTAAACAAACGAAAAATACATCGCCTGTGCCGTGGTAACGTACAGGCCGCGTAGACAAATTTTCTGTTTTCGAATGTTGTTTTCGTTTCATCCGAGGAGGCAATGCTAGAAACTAAAGCTAAATGCTTCCGAATGCTTCCTCGCATGTTCAAGTCCTCACGATGGTCAACGGCTACTTTGATGTGGTGCTGCATCGCTGTTTGGTTGATACGATCGGAAGTGCAGGGTTTGAGAAAATATTCCTCAAGTGATATGCAAAGAATGCGGTAATATTACCTACATAGAGTAAGCAATGGTTCATGCCTACAATATTGTTTTTTTTTTTCGTTCTTTTTTTTAGAGAACGTGTTCGTCAAATGTTCCAACATGCGTACGATGGCTACCTTCAGTACGGTGTGCCGTACGACGAATTGCGGCCGCTGTCCTGCGACGGCATCGACACCTGGGGCAGCTATTCGTTAACGCTGATCGATGCTCTCGACACATTAGCAGTCATGGGTAACTACACCGAGTTCGGCCGTGTAGTGCAGCTGCTGCGTGATCGGTCTTTTGATGCGGACATCAACGTGTCGGTGTTCGAAACCAACATACGCATCATCGGCGGATTGCTGTCGGCACATTTACTATCCAACCAGGCGGACCTGCAGTCCATGGGGTTAGTTGAGCCCGGCTGGCCCTGTGAAGGCCCACTCCTACGTATGGCCGAGGATGTAGCTCAGCGTTTGTTGCCCGCATTCGATACTGCTACCGGTATGCCGTACGGAACAGTGAATCTGCGGCATGGTGTACCGTACGGGGAAACGGCAGTTACCTGTACGGCCGGTATAGGGACGTTCATTTTAGAATTTGGCACGCTTAGCCGACTGACCGGAAATCCTGTGTACGAAGACGTGGCGATGAATGCGCTCGGCTCACTGTACGACCATCGTTCACCGATAGGATTGTATGGAAATCATATCGATGTACAGACCGGTCGGTGGATAGCACAAGATGCCGGAATCGGTGCCGGGGTCGACTCATACTTCGAATATTTGGTCAAGGGAGCGATTTTGCTGGAGGAGCCTTCGCTGATGGCCACGTTTTTAGAAAGTAAAGCAGCGATCGATCGTTACCTGAAGCGCGAGGATTGGTATGTTTGGGTAAGCATGAGCAAAGGTCAGCTAACACTTCCCGTTTTCCAATCACTTGAAGCATACTGGCCAGGGTTGCTCAGTCTTTACGGTAACACTAAGGAGGCGTTGCGTGTGCTGCACAACTACCAAACTGTCTGGCGCCAGTATGGATTCTTACCGGAGTTCTATAACATTCCAACCGGAGAAGCAGGCACAAACCGCGAAAATTATCCGCTTCGGCCAGAACTGATCGAATCCGTTATGTATCTGTACCGTGCAACGCGTGATCCATTCTTGCTGGAAGTAGGCGAGAATATGCTCGAAAGCATAGAGCACAGTGCCAAGACCGCTTGTGGATACGCGACGATACGAAACGTTCTGACCCATCAGCAAGAGGACCGGATGGAGTCATTCTTTTTAGCCGAAACCACCAAATATCTGTATCTCCTGTTCGATCCAAGCAATGCGCTACACAACGATGGCAGCATAGGCACACTAATTCAACCAACATGGTACGACAATGGAAAATCCCGTACTCAAGAGTGTGTGGTAGGTGCCGGGGGACACATCTTTAACACGGAAGCACATCCCATCGACCCGATGGCTCTGCGATGTTGCGAAGCCCGTCGTAACAGTCTATTTGTTCCACCCAGTTCCGAAACCCAAAGCGAACGAAACGCCCACCGGGGAGAACTATTTTTCCAGCGTAATCAACGGAAAACGCGAAATTCGAGCAAAAAGGGACATCCTTGGGAGTCTGTTGCACGCAACGATGCTACGTTTGCGTCAACGGTGGTAACGAAAGATGAGGAAAAGATGACCACCATAAGTCTTCCGACTAGCAGTGCGATGAATCGTGATATAGAAAGTTATGACGGAACAACGGGGGCTGTTAAAACCAAAACGATGCCGTCGACTGTAACCGTCTTAAACGCACAGGAAAAGAAACCCAGCATCCCTGTACGGAGGGATGGTGTGCCACAGACTGATGCGGACTATGCTTCCAAACCAGTAGAGCCGCCCCCGATGTCAGCCGATTCCAAAGTACCATCTTACCCAACCATAACCAAGTCCATAATCAAAGGCGATAATGCAGAAAAATCAAAAACATTTTTACCACTGGGTACGGTACCAATCGAGGACACTCCCATATCCACAGACCAGTCGGACAACACTGTGATCCAATCCCATGCCGCGGTCTCTGAAGAGCGAAAGGAGAACGAGGCAGACAAAACGGTCACAACGCTAGTGAAACTGGTGCAGAACTTGTTTCACACCACTGTTGGACAACAGGGCCAAGGAAGAGCTAAATTTGATCGGGAAAAATTTTATCAACACCTAGCAAGAAAGCGTTTGGCCGAAGAAGCGAACGAGAAGCTTAACATTTCGGCAACGTCTGCTTCCCCTGCCAGTAAAGAGAAGCGATCGAACGAGCTACTCCTATGTCGAGCCCAATCTTACCTGCAAAGGCTTACTCTAATGGGTGAATTCTATTAGACGGTATTGCATCAATAAAAAACATCGCAATAAAGTTGATAAATTATTGATACTTCAAGGTCTAGCATGATTTTTTGGTGGTCTGGTAGAGCAGAAATCTTTTGTGAGTTCTCCTGATAAAAAAATGGATGCAACCATTTTGTTTTCCTTCTTTTATCATTACTGTTTGAGCATTTCTCTTTGGAATCTAAGATTAAGTTATAGCGGCTGTGTTTTCGATTCTTTCATGGTTCACAATTTAGCTCATACTTGCAGTTAAGTATGATAGAACTGCATAGCTGTTGTTTATTAGTTTATGCACTTTTAATTCTCTTTTACTGTACTTGTGTGGTTTAGTTACATTGGCTTCACATAAACTAGGCGTCCATCATTTCGTTTATAAAATGTGTATGTCATCCGACTGCTAAGTTTATGTATCTGATTAATTAACGGATTACGAATTAGCAATTGCATAAAATATTAATCATACATAACTATGTTTGACTTCTGGTACATCGGACAAAAATGTCGAGGAAATTAAACATCTTTAAGAAGTATTACTATTTCGTGTGTGTTTTTCTTCTTTTTTGCTGTTGCGATAATTTGATTTTAACAAATTGAAATAGAGAGCTAGCATTTTCCCTTACCATAAAAAATTGCAATAAAAGGAAAATACGACCATAAAAAAAAAACAAACCAATAATCACATCATGCAGCCACGTGAACACAACCCAAAACGAAAGGAAAACCGAATGCAATTCAATTGTTTAAGCATGTAAGACACAAAGGAACCGAACGGGTTTCCTTGGGGTACTGCTGCACAGCTGCTGCTACAGGGTAAACATATTTGCTCTTTAATTTCGTTCGCATTTAAGCTGATGGAGAGAAGAAACACTGAATCGTTCTCTACATTTGCTATTCATTACAAGGAGTGCACTCTAGAGGGCTTTGAGAAAACTGTTTGCATGTGAAAGATATGGGTTATGGTACCTTTCAGTTGGTTGATTTGATCAGTTCATCGCATATTTTCAGTAGCTCTTCATTTTCTTTTGATTTTTGAATCAACTGTTCGTTGATGGAAATTCGATTCAGCTCCTCTTTCTTTATCTGAGCCTTAAATTTAGCCGATTCCTGTGAATGGTTGCGGAGTGCCTCATCTAGTTTGGTATTGGCGCTGTAACGAAAGATCACGACAACAACAAAGGAAAGTTAGCAAGGAAATTGATGTGGATGCATAAGCTACTTTTAACTTACATATCTAGTTGACTCATAGCGTGACTCTTCATCTTCTCGTACCGCTGCTCTTGGGCCCTCAGACACTCCTCCAGTTTTGTCACTTTCTCTAAAAGTTTCTCCTCATATTCTTTATACTTAGTGGCGTTCTTTTTCATGCGCTCATATTTTCTATAAAATGAAAAGAAAAAATCAATATTTTATAGCATCACAGTACTACTAACTAACAAACAAGACACTTACGCATACAGGTTTGAGAAAGTTTTCTCTAGTGATTCCAAGTGTTGTGCGTTGATTTCATTGTCCTGCTTGAGATTCTCGCATTCAGCTTCGTGATTCCGAATGAGCGTTTCCTTTTCCGATATCAACTCAGCTATGGCTCGTTCGTATGCTTCAACAACATTGCTTTTAATCGTTGGAAAAAATATGAGTCATAAAAATGATCAACTTTTAAATGATGTATGACATTGTTATGAAATATGAGTACTGATTTGTTAGCATTGCATCCATTCAAAAAAGTCCGTTTTTTTACATATTCGCTAGAATACAGATTGCGCCTAGGGTTGGCGAAAGCAAAGAACGTTTTAAACATCAACATTAACAGAAAAATGTACCTCATCTTGGAAATTATTTTATCCTTTTCGGTGATCCGCTTCAGCATACTTTCTTCTCTGAGTTCAACGTCGTGCATTTTTTTCTCCATATCAGCAATATTAACCCTGAAATGTTCATAAAGAGATTCAAGATTCAAGTTCAAGATTTTCTCTGCAAGCAGCTGGTCAAAAACATTACTGCTTAATGATACTGAATGTGACTTATATTTTAAAACCTCAACAGATGGTAAACGCACACATTATATCGCTTGTAGGATGATAAAAACACCCTAAAAGAAGTGTTTGAGTTTTGCACATGAAATATCAAATAAACTAAAAATCTTTTACTGAACCGCTGTCCTGTATCGGAGATTTTAGTATAAATGAAGAAGCGCACGATGCAATTCTGCATGCCCCAGCTTTACTTTTAAATTCAAAGCATTCTGATCCATTTTCTTGGCATTATAATTTTTGACATCATTTCTGCCATGCACTTCTGCACTTTACTCTATTTTCCACTATACCCTTACAAAACAGTTGAAGAATAACCTCAATTCCAAATAAATTCGACATTCCATTCCCTACAATTGATACATGTTACTTACTCATCATTTTTACATTTCTTGCCAACTTCAACATATCCATCTTCGTTTGTGGTGGCCCGATCGTCGCTAAAATGAAGAAATGTAAACCATCGACAAGAGTAATGATATGGACATTAACAGAACACGACGTGCGTTCCAGCTATACATTACCTCATGTTTAGAATGGTATTGTTTTGTTTTTCAGGATGCGGTTCAGCAATCATGTCTTCGGTTTGAAGTGTTAGATCATCATTAGCCTACAATATGAGCACAATGAGATGATATTAATATACTCAACAATTGCATTGATGATACTACTCACGCTAGAAGCGCCTCCACTGTTAGGAATACTGGTTACGTCTTCGATTGGCTTTGCGGTAATTTCTACCGTAGCTGCAGTTGCAACAGATGGTATGTTGGGGACCGAATTCTGGCTTTGCTCTACGGTCACGTTTGCCGTGTGCGTTGGGAAGATCGCTGCAGGATGGAATTCATTCACGATTGTACAATCTTGTGAATGTTCCTCCGGCACTGGACACGCAGAAGCTGCGTCTGAGCTTATTTGCACTAGCAACTGTTCACCTTCTTCCGTTTGTTCACCAACTAGTACGTCATGCTCCGAGGAACTAGATGTTAGCAGAAGATGGTCTGAGGACTTGGAAGAATCGGTCGTTTCACTGTCCTCTGCTATCTCTGTTTTGTCGTGAGAGCTCTTATTCAGTTCTGGGTCCACTATTTCACTGCCAATAGGTACAGATGCGTCGAGCAGAGAGAATAAAGGTTGCACCTGCTGTACACCGCATTCCTTGTCGCTTGTAACAAGTTGGGTTTCTAGCGACGATGTCGATGGTATCACCAAATTGTCCAGAAGCAATTCACTTGTTCCGTTGTCCTGCACTTCCGACGTGTGCTGGATTTGGTCGCACAATTCAGGCTGATTTGAACTCTCCTGTTTTTGTTGTTGTGCAAAATCAACTAAGGCCAGGCATGGGAATGGATCTCCTTCGATACCTTCTGTTGTACTGTTGTATTTTGTTTCCGGTTTCAGGATCGTTTGTCTACGCAGAAGAGGGTCAAAGTTAATCAGCACCGAGTTTCTCGGAAGATCCGCGACTACAGGCGACGTTGAAGATGCTGCACTCAATTTCACTGTACTTATCGTAGGCTGCGGACAACCACGAGACAGTAAACAATCAAAATCGGCCGCCGAAAAGTTATCTGAGGAAGAAACACCCGAGTGGTAAAGTAAAATCCACTGTTTCACAGCATATTTTTAAAAACTACTCTTAGTGATCACATTAAAACATCCAAGTGCTTACACGAGGCGAAAGTTTTATTCCGTCATACGGTTTTTTCTCTTTTCTTGTCGCAGAAAAATATATGTATATATACGATACAACTCCCAATCGAAGCATTCGCGAAGGCCATCCGTGGGAGGTAAAAGAGAACGGCAAATCAATGACAATTTACGCATAACGCTATCTCTTTTGCACATTCCAGTTTTCACTTGTTCGTTTAAGATGGGGTGTTCACAGCTGGAACGGCATCGTGAATGAGCTAAAAGCGACTGGTAGAATGCATCGACACTAAAACGACCAAATACGCATTTTTGCTACTTCTCTAAAACTGCAAGCATGTACAAATAACGTATCGTCTCAGTCCGTTCAGAAAAAAAACCCAACGAATTTCCTTTTTTGTACATACTATTACAAAATACTAATTTAAAATTAAGTAACAAGTAACAGACATGAAGAGAATCAAAATTTCGCAAATTTTCCAGATTCTCTCAACTATATTTCACATCGAACCATATCTAATCGGGTTCGATTCGTTACTTAAGATTTATCCTACCGATACTAAAACCGAGTAACATGGAATAATGCCACGCTTTCAATGTAGTAAGCAAATATGTTCTGTATGATTTGGACAACAGAGTTGTTGTTTTAAAACTAGTTTGACAATTTTGAAGTAAAATCTAAAATCTAAAATCTAAACTTTACTTGCTATATAGTAAAGTATATAAATGGTCTTTCAAATACGAAAAATAAAAAATGCTTTGGACGATACGAAATTTCTTAGCATGGCTAGGCGGTAAAAGTTTTTATAGTATAAATTGGCGTGTAAGACATCCAATTGAATCAAATCAATTCTACCGGAAGCGACCCAGGACTAGTCACTACAATCGTAGGTATCCTCCGGTCTAAAAAAAATGTTTGGACCAGCACTCCGATGCAGCAACAATGGCTATTATTCAACAAACCGTTTTACAAAATGAATTTTGAAAATGTTTGAGCTGTTTAAACAAGTTTAAAATTACATGAAAAACATTATCATAATAGAAATGGCTACTATTATAATAGTAATTATCATAGCAGTATGAAGTTATATCAATGTGTACGTTCGATGTAATATGATAAAATAAATGTTTGTCGTTAGATGAGATATTTTTTTTATCAAATTTTGTTTACTTGTATCAATGATTCCGTTTTGTTAAATTCCTTTCAGTTTTGATATCCTTATCCTACCATTAATCTAATCACACTAATAAAGCACGAGTGACGCTCTGTGGCAGCAGTGCATATCTTATCGCATAGGTATAACACCTGCGAGATAGAACAAAACCGCCTACTACGGAGTAAATTCCTTTACAGCAAGGCATTTGTATCTAACTGGTTCCCCAACAAGAGCACTTGCTAGGACAGTGAAAGTAATTTGATGCTATAGAGCGAACTGATAGCTCATTTTGCTAAGTCTTGCTTCTGAGTTTAAGATACAGCGACTTACAAGATTGTTATTCAATTTTTATTAGAAGGAAAAGGCGACTTGAATCAATCGCGCATACATTGAAATGTAAAATTTGCAAGAGATATATGTTTCAGCTAGCCTGTTGTAATGGCCCGGAATAGACCATTGCACACGATTGCACATCAATTTAGAATAATATAACTTAAGACATATATAAAAAAGATGCTTGGTAATACTCACATTCACTAGCTGGAGTAAATTCTTCATCTTCGCTGGCGAGCGTTGATAGTTCGGGAGC
Organism: Anopheles farauti No. 4; assembly: GCA_000956215.1. NCBI lineage: Eukaryota > Metazoa > Arthropoda > Insecta > Diptera > Culicidae > Anopheles > Anopheles farauti No. 4. Next base: position 18,163 of record JXWZ01000058.1, read on the forward strand.
AATTTCCGGACGATCCAGAGGAAACACTTCACTCAGGCGTTTTGCCTCAGTGGGAAATTCGTTGATACGAGCTGTACACGATTCATCGAAGATATTTTCTTTGTCCGGTGTGGCCACATCGAATGGCGTCAAAGCGTTCAGCAAATTTGCTTTCAAACGCTCTGTGGTATTAACGCTGGCAGGCAATTTGTTGCATTGATTGGACTCTTTAGCAGTTTGCAGAGGGAAACGAATGGAAGAGTCGCCAGTTTCAGAATGGTTTGGGAAGCTACTGTTAAGCACAACTGTTGTATTTGATGAACCTGAGATTTCTGGAGTAATATTCAGCGTATTATTCGAATCCAGCGGAACCGTGGAAGCACCGGGTGCGAATTCCTTCTCGCGAATGTTTTCTTCCGAGCATTCATCCATTTCCTCATCATCTGTCATCCGCACATAATGAAAACAAAGTGAATATTAGGATATGAAATGTTTGGATACGCTCACGGATCATATTATACTTACAGATCATGGTTGATTCATTACCAGCACCTACTTCGCCATACGAAATATCCATACTTTCCATCTTTGATGCTCGATGGTGGTTTAACAATCTAAAAAGGAACATTGTGTTGTCCTCGTCCTCATTAAATTGTTGCCAAAATTCAGAAAATGCGCCGTATCAGGTTATTTTTAAACACAAAAGTGTATTTTGCATAGCTACTGACAAGATATTAAAGCGCGGCGCAAGCCACAAAATATTAAACACCCTCTGCGCATAGATTGACAGACAAAGATCGAGATTATTAAGATCATCTCGCTGTTAGAAACAACAAGTGTGGTTATTAGTACGATCAACCGTTACCTAATTTTCATTGAACAATATTTCTGAGACACGAGTTCACGTACCTACCAGAATAATAACCACAAATTTGCACGAAAAATGGAGCCTACGAGTTCAAAATCGTTAACATGCACATCCCGCCCAAGCGGTTTTTTTTGTGTTGAAATTCAAAAAACAGGTTAGCCCAATTTCCTGCCAACGACAGAAATTGTCAAATTTCATGTGCTCCATTTTCCATTGACAGTTAATCCTTTCGAGTGAATGTATTTTATAATATCCTGACCTACTACATGGATCGATGAATTCGGTTGCTGATGTTCCATGGATTTTTTTCTTATAGTTAATTCACACAAAACAAAGTGTTTTGTAGCTACTTTTAATTAATGAAATATAGCATGCTACTGTCACTACGAATGATTCCAACAGCCATTTTGTCCAGGCGGATAGCGAATATCTACAATAACTGTCACACAATATTCAAGTACCAAACAAGAAAAAATCAAAACAAATAAAAAATTTCCGACGTGTCGGAAGTATTCGCAAATAGAGGTGTGAAATTGTCTCAATAATTGTAACTGTTGTTGCTCCTTTCACTCCTTTTAGTATCGTATGGTTTAACAGACCTTATTGAACTTGGGGTTTGCACCGGGAGACGAATGGATAAAAAGAAATCCGAAATGAATAAGTTAAAAGAGTATGAATCAATCATCAACGCGCAGAAAGAACACATCAGTCGCTATGAAAGCCGTCTTAAAGGTATTGTATTTGATATTTGTTTCAATAAATGCAATCCCAACTACAGCTGCTGAAGTATTGTTTCAGATATTATTGTCGCCTATAAAGGTATTGCGAAGGAAAAGGCTGCCCTCGAGCAATCCTTACTAGCATTGAGTGGAGGGAATAATGCTGGCGGCAATGTTTCCGCTGAGCCTGACCGTGAACAATCGGCGAGTGTAGAATCAGTGTCGCATGCATCGGCCGAAGCACAGGTGCAAAAACTGATGCACAATCTCGCCACTATCACAGCCGAACGCAACCGTATCGAAGAGGTGTTGAAGCATGAACGAAATCAACTCCGCCAAGAGCTGGCTAGCAAGGATGCGGTGATAGAGGAAAAAACAAAACGCATTAATATCCTCGAAAATCAAAGTCGTGCCGAATCAAGCGTCACCATTGCCGGTACTTCAGTGGATCAACTGCTTAATGACGCGAAGTATGAAGACCAATCTCTCAAAATTAGAGAACTGAAGAAGCGGCTGGATGACGAGCGTAATCTAAACGAGCAGCTAGAGCTTCAGCTAGGAAATCTTAAGACGCAGTTTTTGCTTAACATGCCCGATCGGATGGGTGGGTCGAAGAAACGCGTCGACCAAATGAACGCAGTTGCCGCAGAACAATCCTTAGAGGCTGGTCCAAATAATGCGGTAAATTTGAAAGAATCCTTGCAAGATCTTCAAAAGGAAATGATCAATCTGAAGAAACAGTATGCCATCGCCGTGGCAGATGAAAAGCAACGCGTCCGTTTAGCGGAAGAGAGTAGTAAACGTTTGAGGGAAATCCATGAAGAACGTGTTGCAAACTTTGAATCCCGTATTAGAGAGCTGAGCGAAATGGTTGGCAAATATGATCGTTTAAAGGAACAGGACAAAGAGCACATTTTGCAGCTGAAAAATACGATCGCCAGTTTGCAATCGAAGCGTTCGGAGGAGGATAGCAGCATGCCTTGCGAAAATCTTGACCGAGAATCCATTGAAGATGGTTACATCACGCGTCAGCGTCCAAATGACCATCCGACTGGTCTGGCTGCTGGGGAAAATGAACAACCAAAATGCGATCTAAACATTTCTGCCGACGCGGGGAGTGCTGAAGCCGATGTAGACACGCAAAACGAGCTTGAAAAGTACAAACGACGGTACGAACAGACTATGTCGGAAAATCAGCGACTGAAGAAAGAGCTTCTCCTGAATCAAGAGTGCATTGCGCAATTGAAACAAAAAATTGACTTGCAGAAACAATCAACGGCTCAGCTTGAATCGGAACTTCAGCAGAAACTTACAGAACAGCAAATGGCTTTGAAAAATGAAACCACCAAACATGCGGAGGTGCTGAGCGCAATGCAGGCATCATTCGAGCGCCAAATCGGTCACCTTCAGGATTCATTACAGAAACAACGCGAACGTTCTCTCGCAGTTATGGATGAGAAAGATGAGGAAATCAAAACGCTTCGAACATCTCTCGAAATACTGTCGCTCTCTGCGGCTTCCGGACGACAACAGGAACTTTCAACTGAAGCGCCGAACGATGTACAGGGAGATGGCAACCGCTGGAATGCACATACCGACACCTCCTCGATGATGATATCGTCTTTTGCTTCAATGGACGAAGAACATCAGCATTTGCTTCACTACGCTCAAGAAATCGCTCGTAAGAATGTCGAAATCAGCACTCTCCGTACGTCGAAAAATGCGTCCGAGGCTACTCTTCGCAAACTTTTGCAAGAAAAGGTAATGCTTGAGGAGTGCTACAAGGAACAGGTGTCACAAATGGAGCGTGAAATAGAGCGGCTGCGAAGAAATAATCAGCTAGAAGGGTCAAACTTGGAGTATTTGAAAAATGTTGTACTTAGTTTCCTGCTGACGCGTGATGTTGAGAGTAAAAAGCATATGACGAACGCAATAGCGGCTGTATTGAAATTCGATGATAACGAAATGCAAGCAGTGAGCAATGTTAAGTTTTGAATGAATTAATAAGTCCAAACACCGTTGCTCGTTGCTTTTTAATACAGTATGATAGGCCCAGTTGTTACGACAAACTTGAAAGAACCAAATAATTTAAATTCCATTTATTTATAAGTTTCAACATAATAAATTAAATTTATGTATCAAGATTTCTGTAGTCACACATTTATTCACATGTGTTTAAAATAAATGTTTCACATTTTTTATCGTGGAGTCAGTATGTTACATTCTTGCCATGTACGATAGTAGTTTCGGCCAAGGTAAGTCGACTAACAACTGGTGAATGTCGAATTCACTTTCAGAGGCATAGCCACTTTGATATGAAGATTGAAAAAGTTTCGTAATTGTTAAAGCAAAACGTAAGTGAAAATCGAACGGAACGGATTTTTTTCGTAGACCTTTTAATTTCGATCCTCAGCGAAACATCAGTGCTCATACACAAAACAAACTGATCCTGTCAAAAGTGTGTGTATGTTGCTGACGTTTCCCAAATCTTGGGCTCAATATTGTTTTCGCTGATAGTGATCTGGCCCAAACCTGCTTTTCCGAGTTCAAGTATTGGACAAGCTTACAAAAAGTGCTAAAAGTCACTAATCTTGCTGATAACAGTGTCAGTCAGTGCTTTTAATTGGTTTCAATTAATCCTCCGTAGCATTTGTGTATAGCATTAGCGCCTACTTCAACCATCTTTGCTCAATAGTGTGTGGTTTTTTTTTCATTATACAGTTTTGTCAAATTATTCACACAAATTGAGTAGACTAACAAGCCGTAGCAATGGCATCGCGGAAAAGATCCGGTTCTGGTACGAAACGACCGAAGGAAAAAGTGGTACACATCTATGAACTGCTGTGTCGTGGCGAGGATCCAAAGCGACAGAGTGCACAGTTTTGGGAGGAGTTTTTCCTGCTGCAGCCAAACATGGATATGTTGGAATCGGAATTGCTCAAACTTTCCTCGGAACAATACCCAGCTGCTAAGCGCAACATATTGCAATTATTCACGGAGTGCATCAATATTCTTTCCTCCGGAAATGCAAAGCGCATACACAATGCACTGCAAACGATAGGTGTATTCATACATGTGCTGTTTCGCAAGCAAACGATTAGTGGAGCCGCTAGTACTGGAGGCGAATTCAACAATGGCAGTGGACAGAGCATTACTTGCACGTCTGCCTCGTTTATTACCGTGAGCGATATAGAAGAGGATATGCGTGAACTACTGAAGCAGCTTTATGACATCTTAGCAAGCAATATTGCCTCCGACAGGCCGAAAGACCTTTGCATGAAGATTTTGCTTATCATTGCAACCGGTATCGACAATGTTAACGAAAATCGTTTGATAGAATTTATCATTGGACAAAATATGTTTGAGGCGTTTAAACACATTTTAAGTGACTCAACTCTCCGGAATCAGCACGGACATGATGTGGTTACACTGCTAACCTTGCTGGTAAACTATAGGAAGCACGAAGGAAGCAATCCATACGTTGTGGAACTTTCACTGCTGGCTGACGAATTTGCTCTGAATGGGTAAGCTGAATGAATTAGGCGTGTGCGTTTCCATTTCCCAACGTAATCGAGCAATGGTATCAAACTCGTTTTAGCTACGGACAAGTCATATCGTGTGTATTGACAATGTTTTGCAAACAACATCTGCTGAACCTTACGGAGCTACCGTCATCCTCATCATGGTTTTCATCGTTATCTAGTATCGTTGGGAATATGTTCATTTCCGATGAATTATGCTACCGTAGCCAACAGATCCGGTATGGATAAGAGAACCGCACGACTAATGGTCTGGATAAGAACACTCATAGCTCAAATGTACATATTGTTTTAGGGCAAACAACGCGCTGCTGCTTGCGCTATACGAAGCAATCCATTTGAACAGGAACTTCATAACGACTTTGGCGCACACACAAGCCGATTCTACACCACCCTCACCGTGCAATACACTAAACATAAGCGATGGTACACCCGACCTGTCCGCGGCTGCCATCCTTGATGCTTCTCATTATTCCACCAATTTGTTTGTGGCTTTGTTTCAATACTGGTAAGCATCGAGCCAAGGTATCACTATAGATGTATCTTTTTTTTTTTGTTAAATATCTGTATTTTCTCCCTTTCGACAGCTCGATCGTGATGCAAGACCATAAGAGTGAGCTGAGCGCGATCAACTTGAAACTTTGCTTGCTAATTTTGACCTGCATTGCCGAAGATCAGTATGCCAACTCTATGATGCATGACACAAACCTTACGTTCAAAGTTTCCTTGCATAGAGCGCACATGAGGCATAGAAAGCTAGCTTCGGAAAAAGTGTCCAAGCCCCAACCGTTGGCCACCACATTGCTGGGTAAGTATTATAATATAATGTTTTCCTCTCTATTTATATTTTGTTTTGTCGTGAGGAAGAGTGTGCTAATAATTATTGATTGTGCCATACTCATTTCTCATGTTAGCATATTTTTGATTTTTTATGGATTCATCACTGATAGCGGCACAATCCTCGGTCCAAATAAACGAAATATTTTCAATGATTAATAGTTTGGCTAACATTGAACATATTTTGGATCCGTTAACCCTGTTTCGCACTAATATAAAAATAGAATAAATGTTTCAATGGTATAAATAGTGTAAATGGAGTGTTTACACGATTAAGTTTCTGTTAGAAATTAAGAATATTGTTCGATTTTGTAAATCAAAAACTCATTTTAGGGTTGCTAACCCTAATGAGTAATATTGTAATATTGTACATCGTTTAAAAACCTTCTTTGCAGATCTGCTAGTGGAGTTTATTGTATCCCATCTTCTGAAGAAGTTCCCAATAGAATTGTATCTTCTCTGCATCGGGATAATACATCGGATCATTATATACCAAAAACGGTGTCGCGTACGGCTGGCTTATCATTGGAAAGAATTATGGACGGCAATGATAAGTTTGTTAAAATTTCTCATTTATCAAGAACAAAATCTGATGAAAAAGTGCAACATATTCGAATTGGCCCTGCAGGTACGAATAAATCCGTATAGTGTATAAGAATATGGCAGAATATGGTTTACTAAGTAATGCTTTTTTCAGGTAATCAATATTTTCAATCTGTTTATTACGTATGGAGACACTTTCCTGGCGACAACAAACAGCTACGACGAGCTTTACTATGAGCTGAATCGTGAAGAGAAAGTATTTTGCGAACTGCATGCAATGGTGCTGCGTTACGCCTCGATGCAAGACTGCGAATATAAGGAAGATTCAATTCGGTTGCTAAACGCGCTTTCTAACATACTAGCAATAATAAAACATTTCCAAATGAAAATTAAAGAATGGCTCGCAAGCCAAAGCCTGTCAACGCCAACGGAGCAGCAAATACTGGAGCAAATCCAGAAAAATTACGATCTTACACTAAAGCTTCAAGACAGCCTTGACCAGTACGAGCGGTACAGCGAGCGACCGAAGCACGTACAATTTTTTGCCAATTTGGTGAAGGAAGTAATGGTCGACACAAGAAAAACGGTATACTATTTGCTGAAGGAAAGCAACAAGAGTGCCGTGATTGAATGTATGACTGGCACTGGTGTTGCGGAGCGGCCCAGTCCCTCGGATGCAACAGAAATCGGAATAATACATACCACCAGTTGAAGCCGTTTTCTACGTTGATTGTTCAAACTTTGCCTCTGTCAGAAAGCAAATAAAACATTTGTCTACGCTTCTAATTCTACGTTGCATACGTGTTCTTAGATGGGTTGAAAGAAATCCTGTTTCGGTAGGTTGATGGCAAATGTGAATTAAAATGTAATCATAGTAGCCAGTTCTGATGTTGCTCATGGAAGATGCCTGATATTTACCACCGTATCTGCTATCTATTAAATATGTTTTTTTTGTGAAAATGTAATTTTTATACTATAGTTCTACTGTTGTATGTACTCTATTTACCTGTTAGTGCAAGGACTAGCGGGACATTTCGGGACAATTCGGTTAGGAGTTTTCGGAAAACAATCTTTATACGCATCATAGATACACCGTTTTTTGATTACACATCACTCATTTTATCCTTACTATCGATTTTGTAAAACAATTTCATGTTCATTATGAGCACGTGAACGTCTGCTGATCAGTGCCGCGGTCTATTGTGAGCTGCTATATATGTTGAATCTTGTGCATTTTTGTTGCTCCTCACACACAATCGACCGCAGCATCGACAGCAGCGACAGCAAAACGCACGCTGGTGAAGAATTGATATATCTTACAGCTTATCGGAAACATAACATACCTCAACAAAACAAAATATGGATAGACCGAGAACCGACCTTTTTCGTTTTCTCGGCTACAATTGCAACAGTTCTTTTCATCGCAAACAAATTAAAACGATTCAAACGGACGTTTATCGGTCGCTGGAATGAATTGCCTGGAAGCTTTTTAGAACAGAATGTCATCATCGCCTTCGTCCAGGATGTTGGCCTGGTTGCGCACATCGATGCCTTCCTGCAGCAGTGCAGCTCTCTTTTCTTCTGCCTTCTTCTTGGCAATACGTTTCTTGTCCTGCAAATATACGGTTAGTTCAGAGGCGAATATAGTGTCAGATTTTTCTTTTCGATAGACGTATCATGCGATGAGTGTACCTGGATCTTCTTCAGACGATAAAATTCTTCACGTTCCAGTTCATCAAGTTCCGAGATGATATATGCCAGTGTGCGATCAATTCTGGGGATAATCACTACAGAGCAAACGAACGCAAATATTACCAACTTTTGCGTACTAGGATATGGATGTGTGATACGTACCATGCTCAATAGCATTGACACGACGGTTAGTGATTTTAATCACCTCGTCTAACGTAACGAACGACGTTTGGAGCGAAGCCAACTCCACCAGCAACTTGACGGCGCTCTGATAGTTCTTTTTCAATTTCTGGAGCTGCTGGCCACCCTTAGCCAAGCCCGTCAATTCGTAGGTATCGGAACCGTCTTGGTAAGATTCGAAAACGGGTAAGGTTACACCAGCGACGTTGTCCTTCTTGGTTCTTATTTTAATCTGCGCTTTGGTGACATTCTGTAGAACGACTTGGTTGAAGTCACCGGAGGCAAATTTGGCTTCTGCTAGCGAGAAGGCCGCTTCCTTCATTACTTCGCCCATCAGCGTTTTCGTCTAATCGGAGAACAGGGTAGGGTTCTGTATTAGCATTCACTAGAACTCGCCTTCAAAGATTCCTTAAACCATACCTCAATGATTTTGCTTAAAATCATCCTAAAACGCATCTGCAGGGCATCGGCTTTCTTTTTCAGCAACCCGTGGCCCTTATGGGCGCCTGCCAGACGAGCCTTCATTTGCATCTGGGCACTGCAAAAAGAACAACCAACATTTACCGTCATAACTTCGCCATCGATTATTTTATTCGGAATGTGCAGCAGCCATACGCACCCTCGGGATGGGAAAATCGGAATACGATCCTTGGACGACATTTTGAAAAACGCAGTTTTCCGTCGGAACTAAAGTGGAAACTTGTGTTTTTCTATCGCAGCAGCAGCACCACAGAAACGTACGAAAAACACTCACGAGTCGCAAATTTAAGATTATTTGTGGTCACAAGACCACCAAACTCACACATACACCCTTTCTTTGCTGTATGAATTTTGTCATGAAAGAAAGAGGCAGGTCAAGTCATTGCATTTCAAATGCTTCAACGTCGTCAGAAAAATAATCGAAATTTTGACGTCTAGTGTGCCTCGTGTTATGAACATGTAGCCGTTTGTTTACACATCGGAAACAAAGGGAAATTAGGTTTCGTATGTCGCAGCAAAGGGTTAAAGTCCAAATTAGGTCTCGGCGGTCAATAGTTCGGAAACTGGCGCTAGCGTCGCTAAACATTACTGTCAAAGGTCGATGTTTTTGGCGCTGACTTTTTCAAATGTCGGTCGGTTTTCGGTTTGTTTTAGGTTGTGCTGCATAACGATTAAAATACATTTATTTTATCAGGTAAGTGTTTGTTGAACGTGCGCATATATTCAGTGCTGTTTAATAACGTGTATTTTCAGATTCATCACAAAAAAGGTTCACGGTTGATTGAAGAAACTACTTTGTTATTGATGTAATTCTATTTAGTTTTTGACTGTATCAAACAATAATATCTTAAAATAAACCATACATTTAACCGCTTTCCATGGAAACTTTTTTATGATGTAGATCTGTATTAACGGCTACTTTGAATAACTAACAAACTGGCAATTGTAACAGCACAGTCATACAATTTTGGTGCTCCAAACGTAGGTTTTCAATTTTAATTTTTATTGCGCTGGGAAATTTTAAAATTGATATTTTGTGTTTACCATTCCTAAAACGTATTAAGCTTTATTTCTAAACTCATTTTTCAGAATGTGATCCACTGTAATATTGTTTTTGCAATAGCACAACAATTGGTGCATTTTAGCAGGTTAGGAAAAACGCTATAACTTGTGAATTGCAAGCTCAATCTGCAAAATTGAACAATAAAAACGCAAATAAAACTCGTGTATCATTAACATCTTAGTTAGTGAATTTTGGTTCAGTGGATTTGGTATAATTTATTTTTGCGTGAAAAAGCTGCACAAACTCCGCCATAATTGGTCTGCACAAACACCCTAAATAAGGTCTGTTATAATGGGTAAAATTCCGAAAATGTTCGTTTATACTAAATGAACGATTCTCTTAAGATACATTTTCTTTAATCATTCCGAAATAAAGCGTCAATATTTTCAAAATTCTAATCCGACTCACATAAATAATAATAAAATGTCATAATTTTAGACAGTTACGACAGTCGCATCTACCATAGTATCACAATAATTACATGCATGTTGAAAAGCCAAGTTAAATCGATATATTTTCGAACATGGGACAATCGGTTTATCCGGCACTGAAATGCAAACCGATTCTTTTGGAAAACAAAACATGTACAACAACCAATATTAACGCTTCTAATTAGGGTAAACGTTTAACCCGAAGTATAAAACATCTGACATAAAATTTTCACTTACTTACCTCACGGGATAACAAATATAATTAATGTGTGTAGACAATTAAAAATAATTGAATGTAACTAAACAATGAGATCAAACAATGTTTAAGGATTAGAACCATATCGGGGGGGGGATATTATCTTGATCTATCATTGAACCATCAATAGTAGTTTCTATTTCAATCAAATAAACGTACCAAGAAATGGGGTTATATGTAGCAAATGTGCTTAAGAATCATGCTTGGTAGGAACTTCAATATTACACGATACAGATTCAAGGGTCAGACTGAAACTTCAGGATAAAACAACAAGTAGAAATATATTTTTTTATTTTCTCTCTCATTCTCAAACATAAGATTTTCGGTTTTATATAGAATTGTACAATGTTCCATTTATCGTGTTTGTTATCGTGTTCCAGCTGAGCAAAGAAGCTACAACGCTAAGCCCAACAACTTCCGTACGCGACGAAATTCAAAAAGATCACCATGTAAGGTCAAGTGTCGTCGGTTAAAATTTATTCTAACTTGTCGTTTGGGGTCGTAGAAACGAAACCAATAGGAAGCAGCGACGCAATACAAGTTGCTTACACGCAATGATGGGTTTGTATTGAAATCATCTGAGGTCGTCAGCGTCGGCTTAAGTAAACAAACCTTTCAGAACGACCCGATGTACGAAACTAAAACAAGAATGAGGCTTGCTAAACAAGATTAGGCAACGAAAGGAACCGAAAAGCGGATAACGCACCAATGAAGAGCTATGCGACCTAGCGTTAATGGATGATGACGATGAAAAGTCCTACTCTCAAACACCGGTATCGGAACGATAATATTACTCCTTAAGAAGTGGTGGCACTGAAGAAAATTTCAAAAAGCCCATACAGCCATTCACATTTATAATTTTTTACTTCCACGGTATGAGTGGGACTAGCTCACCATGTTTCAGGATACTTCTACAACATGCAGTGTGGTTTATGGTGTTACCTTGCGAAACAAGGAAAACTAATGCTAGTGTAATTGGCCACACACAATGCGCAATAGACGAATATTGGCCTTCCAGACTGTAAACACAACGGAATTTGTGCGGCGCGTGTCGCAAACTTGTGTTGTCTCATTCTTTTTTAAAAATTTAAGTAATGAATAAATCATTGGAAAATCTTATCATCATCATTATACAGATCGCGATGCGATGCAGATCGCGAGATTAAAAGTAAAAAATAGTCAAAAATTTACCTCCACTTCATGAATAGCAATGCAGTCGGTAATAAACACAAGCGCACGCACGGCTTTTCCTAACACAAGTAAAATCGTGTCGCGACTTTAACCCCTGCTATCAAAAATTGTTAGTATATAAGCAGCTCAATTTTTGAAAAACAAATCAGATACCCTCCAGAGAGAAATCTGTTCATGCTAACCCACGAATTCGTTTTTCAATCACTACACAACTTGGCGCAGTCCTCCCAGCCACTGCTCAGAAATCTAAAAGTTCCCAGCTGAGCCACAATGGTTAGAACTACTCGACGGCGCGCCAGTTTGCATCGAACAACAATTTCCATTATTGCTTTAATTAAACCACTATTAAATAGTCATTGGAGTGAATATCATAATTAGTACAAACCCAACACTTTCTAGTTATTCTTCATTAATCATTGTATTCGTAGCCCAGTATTCAGTCCTACGCACGCCTTCGTTTTGCTCATAGGCTTTGTACTAAAACTTGTGCTTGAAGAGTACCAAGAAAAAGGGTTTCATATAACCACGTAGCCAAGTTCACAGGAATATATTTACGTCGTTAAAACAATTTGAGTTGGTGATTTATTGTCGCTATCACTTGAACCCATTTTTCTGCCTCTTCTTAACAGAAACTTCATTTATGAGCTTAACCGTTGGGAACGTTTTTAGCACAGGTCTAGATAGGTTCATATGGCTGTATAATTAGTCACGCAGCTGAGACTAATGCACTTATCACTGAAATACTGTACTGCGTTAAATTTACAAGGTACGCAACCAATAGATGAATAGATTTCGAATAGATGAAGCGTTGAAATGCATTGAATTTAAATGTAAAATTTAATTTTAGAACTATTTTATAGCCGTTCATAGTTTTGAAATAAGTTTATGATTGAAAAATAAACATTGCTAAAAAAAATTATACTAACAACAATTCGTACGTTAATTCGGCAGTAGTATTTCGGAAAAAACCATGAACATAATAATATTTGTACATTATTTTGTATTTGTACAAAATCACTTGCAGAATTTTGACCTCTTATGTTTTGTGGGATACATTTCTACTGTGCCTTCCATTTCAGGAGAGTGCAAGAGAATTTTCCATGAGTTTGCGCATTTCCAGTGCACAGTAGCAGAAGGGCATTAGAAATGGCAGGAGCAGTCATATCATAGGTTGTCCTTCTTAAATGGGAGCAAAAATTTTTCATTCCATTTTTTTCCAAGGAATTTGGAATTAAATTGGAAACTGTTTCAAACCCAGTGCAGCCCAGTGTTTTGTGGTGCATCGTGTATTGTGCATTTTGGTACATAAAACGCCTGTTTCGAGCTCGATTGTGCATCGTTGAACACTAGGAAACACACATTTCCGCACGACGATTGTCGCACCCATGTACTGGGTTGCTCCAGTTGCACACGAGTTCCAGGTTTAAGTGGATATCAGTGGATATCATCGGTCACTTAAACTGAATTGAGTGGCAAAACTTGTGCAACGATGACAAACCATTCGCAGGATGTTAGAAAAAAATGTTTGAACTCCTTCGTAATATGGCTGTGGTATGGTTTTGTGCTTTTGCTTCAAATACCCTCCGCTCTCGGTATGTATGTGTTGTATAAACAATTCGGAGATTGTATTTCATTGCCCGACTAGCTATCTCTTTTGATTGTTTGCTCAAGTTGCAAGTTGTTGTGTAGTGAACGTTACATTTCACGGAAACGTAAAACGGAATGGGCTATTGTTACCTGCAAAGATGAGCGTTGACATATTTTTTCTCCCACTTCTCACAGGGGCATATGGAAATGTTGTATCACTACCAGGAGAGTGTCGGGACGTGAACGGCAAGAAAGTGGAACAAGGTAAACAGAGCTGTCGAAATGGCACATTCCCGGAAGCCTGAGGACGCATCGCTAATTCGGAAATTTCTTTACACCCGTTTGTACCGTTCGTCTAGATGCACACTACGTTCCACCGGGATCGGACACTTGTCGGTTGTGCTTGTGTGATAATGGTCATCCGAAGGCATGCAAGGCGGTGCTTTGCTCTCCGCCTCATGATTGCAAATCTTTTCAGATCGGTAGCTCCTGCTGTGAGTTCATCTGTTTGGATGATACCCTCGGCAATACGTCGGAAAAGACCTATGATGTCGGGATGTGACTAGCGGCCACTGGCGTGATAGTGACGTTTTCGTTAACCCTCCTGTTCTTCGTTATTAGTCGACTGCGACACCGCAAGAGCCGTGCCCAGGAGGGCCGCGAGGTGATCGACGATCCGAATCAACGCAATTTGGTTAATAACGTAGGATACATCGGAGGCAACATAGGTTATCTTGGTGGTGGTACGATGAACATGGATTATTCATACGTCGACCATGCCGTTGCCCCGCACTACCAGCTGTGGAAGCCGCCAGGCGCATATTACACCCGTGGGGAAGCACCACCGCCTTACGAAGAGGCCATCGCAATCGCTCATGCCGAGTCACTGAGCTCGTGTACCGTTAGGTAAGTGCACATTAAATTATTTCAGAAAACAGCACACACACTATCAGGAACTAATATAGTCTAAATGTAATTATTGTATACAAACTGACGATCCATTCGATTTCATACTCTTACGAATGAATACTCATCAAGATGGTGCTTGTGTTCAAGTCTAGCAAATCTTTAAAATGGCCTTCGGTCAGAGTCTCACATAAGTTAATCCCAATGAAGCTACCCGAAACTTGAACTGTCAATCCCATTCTCTCTTTGTTCGCCTCAACGTAACGTGCTCTGTTCTTTATTTTTGGTCCTATTTTTCAACGATGTTAGTATTATTCTTCCAGCTTCCAGGTCATTTGTTGTAGGTTGATGATTCGAAACAATCTTTTCCGGCGCCAGTTCCTAAAATCATTTACAACCTGATGTAGTCATAACTTTATTGAAATATGAACGAAACGCTTTCCTACCATTTCTTGCAGCATTGAGCATCACCCAGTCACCTTTAATTATACTCTAAACACTGTCGATCGTAATCAAGTTCCTTGCATTCGTCACCTAGGCATTCTTTTTCATGTTCGCTGTACAATCGTTTATTTTTGTAATGTTTGTTCTTTACTTTAACATGTTTATACCTTGTTTTTAAACTTGTTGGATTGGCTAGGATTGAATGTGTTGCATGCAGCCAAATTGTCCTGCCGTCGTATATTTTACCTCGGCTAATGGATAGTACAGACGTAATACTGTTTGTGTCTATGTTATCAAAAATTTATTGCTCAGCAAAATACAATACTCCTGCTCTCTAGGCTTAGGTGGCATATGCCCTCGAAATTACTGGGGAACCGTACAGCTTTACACATTGAACCGACGATCCTTTCTTAAAATACATTCAACGGTAGCATTTGTGAATTTGCTTTTAAGGACTTTCACATGTACCTTTTTTGTTTTCATTGCTCCCGATTGCTTTCAATTTGTTTCATTTATATGTGTTACATTTGTTTAATGTAATTTATCTTTCTTTGTAATTGCTAATTTACTAAGTATTTACTTCAGTTCGCCATTTTATATTTTTCTAGACCTAACTCCATTTTTCTTCTATCCTAATTTCTGTCTTCCTGACGTCTTTTTTTCATTTGTTTTAGTCCTGGTATTGTTGTGTTAAGTATCCGATGTTAACTTAGAGCTAGAAATACTTGGCAATTAGATTCCTTGATAATTGAGTGTTTGTTCTTCTTCTACCGCAATTTAGAATTGAATTATTGAATGAATATTGAAGGAATAAAGGTGTTAGAGGTAGGAAGGAATTTGAAGGAATAAAGTAAGGAAAGAATTGGAAGGAATAAATAAAGGAACTTAAATTGAAAAAGAACATCATGCAAATTTTCTAGGAACACTTTTTAAGAGTCTCCTCATCTTAAGAAGGATACTTAAGCCACAAATTAAATATCTATGTAATAGAGAAGATCATGTTTATTACCGATCGTCTACGATCGAGATTATACATATACTAATTCAACATAAATAGAGCACATCTTAAGAGGCCCGGCCCTTTTCGAAAAAAAACACTTTAACATCGTTATTTACTCACTTCTTGACCGCAAGAAAAGTGTTCGTGAATGGTTACCTTCCTCACTTGTACCGACACGGTTTCGACGAAAGATTTAATATGGTTTACTCATCGCAGTGCTTATTTGTCAATTTCTCTGATAAAAATTTAAACAATTTGACCCCGAAACTCAACTTTAATCAATCAAATCAAAATACTTTTATTTTGTGCTCAAGTATACGTAAAAGAGAAAACTCGAGAGGGTTTCAATAGAGAGAGATAATATTAAAATAAAATGAAATATTCTGATCATCAAACAAATATGTGTTCAGAGGAAAAATGTTGGTGAATATTACGAAACCAGATAAAAATTACATTGTGCGATTGTTGTAAAAATTGTTTTTTTTTTGTTTTTAATTCAAACATTGTGTCAATTGTTGAAATTTACGTTGTCGCTTATGTTCTAGAATTATTCGGTATACAGTCGAATCAGTACTGCATAAAATATAGACGCTGGATAACGGTTGAGCTTTTTAGAGAAAGAGAAGGCATCTTGTATTGGATTAGTACATCAAACAAGCTAGTCTTTAGAGAAGATGTACTCCGTTTTATATGTTTTGAAATACTTTTTATGATGTTACCCTGCATGATATCAAACTTACAAACAAGATTAGTTCAAGCCAACACATGTTCATAAAACAACATTAAATCTAATCATCGTTTTAATAGTCATGTGGGTTTATATAAATTTTGCCTACCACACATAGCTTAGTCCCGGATAAGCTACTTTACTTTACTTTACGGACTGATCGATGCCCTGATAGAGTTTAAAGTTATAACTAAAGCTATAAAGCTATAAATATCTCTGCGTGAGTAACTGTCAGGTTCAGTCTGTAAAATATATTATCCATCATTAAACCGAAGACCCTGAATTCCTTAGCGATAGCATCCCATGCTATCATTCCATATAAATTACATTTTAGTATTGCCTTATATATTAAACACAGCACATGTCTGCTAGCCACGTAACACATTTAGCTAGCGAATGAAAATTAAAAGAGATTGTTTTTATGTTTACTAACCAAGCACTATCGAGAGAATTAATTTCCAAGATAAAGTTTCTTCATTACATTCAACCACCAGCCAATCTGTGTGTGGTTCGTTGGCATTCTTTGCCATCATTTAAAGTGGATCGTATAGCAAAGGTTTTATTATTTTTATAAATTGCGGTTCAATCGATTATTAATAATCCAATCGATTATTTTACAATGAGTTGAAATGATTTGAAGATGTTTTTTTACATGCTGTTGCAGTATACGGCATTATATTTATTTATCTTCATTTTTATTTTAGGAAATCTTATCAAAAGTTTCAATAATGCTAACATTTTAATCGTTGTAAATAAAATGAAATATCGTTTTGCATTGTGCATACTACAGTACAACGGTTTTCTTCGTCTTTATTGCAGTGTTGCAACATCAACGGGACGAAATTTCCCTCTCGGCGTCGTGCAGGATTCGGACGCCGTGTCAAACATTACGGCAAATACGACGAATTTAATAAGCATCAACATTAACGGGAATTCGGGAACAGGACCCAGTGCTACCGTCGCCGAAATTGGTAGCATTGATACGAGCAGCATGGGAGCGCGCAGTGTGGCCACTATTACTACCGAGGATCATTCATTCCTGGCGTCGGGTACAAACGGACGCACCGCTGGTTTGAGTGGGGCCGATCGGCACGCGACCGAGCTGAACGATGATTTGCAGATGCCGATGTACAACCACCATCCGTCAAACCGAACGCGTCAACACGAAGGCTTGGAGAGTAGCGATGGAGGTCCGGGAGAAAATGTAATGTTAAGCGGAAATCAGTATTGTAATGGAACTAGCACGATGTCATACGCGAATGTGGAGCCTGAACTGTGCATGAATTCTAGTTGCGAGTTAAACATCAACGCACACCAATGCAGCTTTAGTCAGCACAATGGCGGTGTGATGGTTGCGGCCGCGATTGGCCCCGTAGAATCGACCACCGGTACGGGCGGTGCAAACGGTGTTGTGGCGAAAGATGACCATTGTTCTTCCATGTCCATGTTTCACAAACCAAACCGCCAATCGATAAGCGTAGACAAATTTCTCGATTCCGGTCACCATCACCACCGCCAGCCGACGGGCACGAGTGCCTGTGGTGACGGCAACCTTCATTTAGCATCTTCTTCTCAATCCTCGGCCGCACAGTCATTGATGCAATCCGTCCCGGTACCCGCAATGTTCAACGATGATATAATAACGGACGGCAAGTTTAGCAACTGCGGTTCGGACAATGGTATCGATGTAATTAAGAATCGGCTAACGGGCAAAAAGTATCACCGCACAATTCCACGTCAGTTTTCCGTTGTGGATCCTATCATCAATCCGATAAAAACAAACAACAACTTCATGGCGGCAGCTGCCGCAGCAGCCGCAGCAGCTGCAGCAGCAGGAGCATCTTCGGCGTCCACCACTACATCGTCGACATCGTACGTCAACACAGCGCAGCATAATCGGATGTCGGGTGAGCTGGGTGATAAATCGGGCACGCATCGGCTGGTCACGCAGGGAGGAAACGGAACACCGACTGGCAGCGTGACACCGGCAGCGTCCGGCGGAAATGGTTCACAAACCACCAATCGGAAGGTTTGTCACTGTCCTGTGCAGCACAAAGCACTGTCGGGCTATCAGTCAACGGCACCGGTAACGTCGCTGGGCCCATCGACGACCTCGGGAGAGGGTGGTTACCGTAGTCTTCGCACAACCACAGCGGACAGTCTCCATAATCGAAGCGATGCGCGCAGCAAACAAACATCCGCAAATGGTGAACTGCTGACGATTGTCAACAAACGGGGCGGCGGTTTGGGAGCGGTCAGGGAAAAAGTTCCGGGTGGTGGGGAAAATACTCCCAAGCGAGGAACCGAGCTGGGGCTGATGAGCCAACGATACCACGAGAAGGACTATCGTAAGGTCGGTTCCACGTTTGCTGACGGTATGGTAAGTGCGAGCGGAAGCATGATGAAAGCCAGGCAACAAAACAACTACCACCATCAGCCACATCCTCATGCCGAGTATAACGCACATATCGTCGGTCCGGAACGCAAGGCAACGACGCAGGCAGCATTGGAAGAGCTCATGCCGACGTGCTTGCAAGCAGGCACTGGCATCGAAGCCGAGGAACGTTCACATGTGCTGCTGAAGAAGTCCTCATTAGCGATGAACATGGCCTCCGACGTCGGTGGTGGAATTCTGCATAATCCTATTCTTCCTCCGAAGGTTAAGAAACAGCAGCATCATCAGAATCAAGCCTACCATCGGAACGGCAACAGTGGCAGTCAGCATCAACGCGAAAACAGCTTGACAATGCAGCAGAAAACAAATATCAATACTTCCGAAAATGCGAACGTTCGCGAAGGCTCAACGGGTGGAAACAATGGTGGAGGCGCTAAACTGAGCGAACTACGCAAGTCTCCTATGCATGTGAATCATGATACGGGTGGTGCACTGAAAGTTTGCAACAGCAACGGTCTGTCGAATGGATACTCGAACTCTTTGCCACGGCACTCGTTTACTGCTGCACGAAGCTACGAGCGAAAGCAGCGTGGCGAAAATCTTTCATCGCACAGTATTGGTCGTGGATCGAAAACGAATCGATCAGTAGTAGGCGGCGACGTTGTCGTCAAAGGTATGATGCTGGAGAAAGCACCACATTACGATAGTAACACGCTGCCGAAAAATAACTCCAACAGCAGCGCACGCAAAACGAGCCTGGTGACGGAAGCGGTCAACCATATACCGTCTGTTATAAACATACCAGTATCGTCCCACGCCGCCATGTCCTTCGGAAGAATTTCGAATGCTAGCAACGGTACGACCTCCGTCTGCGGTGCCACCAGTGTCCACGATGCTATAGCGGCCGACGGTACGACCTTTCTAAACGCTACGACACACAACTCGCCCGATACCACCGTAACAACCACGAACGCAGGTACCACCGCTGGCGGGGAAGGAGGGACCAGCAGTGCTAGCAAACAGCCAATGCTTCTACCATTGCCAGTGCTCATGACAACGATCACAAACTGTGCCAACCCGAGGGAACACATCCTACCGAACGATAACAGCCTCGACGAGGACTACCTAAGCGAATGCGAAAATTGCAAATCATCCGCCAACAATATGCGTTACTATCTGGACCTGGAGGACAGCAGTAAAGCGTGTGTTCCCATACAGGAAACGATGACACTGCAGAGGAAAATTCCGGACGCCACCGAGGAGGAGCAGCAAAACTACTACCGCGTTTCCTCCACTCTGCCGACAAATACGAGCAAACGATCTGCACCGTAAGTGTTCCTTTGTATAATAATACGAACGAATTCGCTATCGATTTCGATAGCATTGATGAAGGGATTTAAAGTTAGCGAAATGTTTGCATACACGATGTAAAATTTTGCACGATGCTAAATCTCATCACCCTACCCGTAACTATTTGCATTGAAAACAAAGTTTCGATTGGATTTACTTTTGAATCGTTTTATCTGTGTATTGACACATATTATGAAACGTTCAATCTATTCGGATTAGAAATGATTTTACCTGTTTAAATGAGAGATTAGCAGATCAGATCTGAGAGCAGGCAGATTCGTTGGAATCCTTTATTCTATTGTCTATTAATTTGTTTTTCATGTTTTTCTGTGGACAAGCAAATTTATGATACTTTCGATCTTTATCTTTATACCTCAACTTCTTATTAATTGCAACCAATTATAAATCGTAATTAGAGCGCCGTCATCACTAGAATGTTTCTGGATAGCAATGTTTTGCGAAGAATTCAAGTTCAAGTAGGCTATGTGTAGAGGTACTTCACGGTATACCAGTTGTCAGCAGGTCTGCCGAGAAGTACCCGACGATTATTAAATAATGCAATTGTAGATGATTTTCATTATTTGTATGTTTGCCAAGTCTGCCAAAACTTGTTACAACGTTCACATTACGAGGCATGTGGTAGCCTTTACACTAGGGGATTTTTCTGAGAGATTAAACTGTTTCATGATTTTTACAATGTTTTGTATGGCGCATTTGAATATATGTTTTTGCGTTTTTATTCCTGACGAAAATTTGCAAACAATTGTTAACAATTGTTCCCATCACTAGATGGTCGGAAGGTAAATACATTTCAAAAACTTCAAAAGTAAATTATGATAACAAATATGCTTCTAATGATAAATCACAAAATAAAAATCAATTGCTCGAGTTGCGAAAACTGACACTCTTACTCGTTTTCTACTGGCTATAGTGGTATTAACCAGTTTTGTAGACCCTAAGACAGACAAGAGCGATTATCAACGAAAAACCAATACCAATCAGACATACAAATAGTGTACGAATCAACAGAAACCCCTAAATTCATCAAATAAATCAAATTTGATTCCGACCTCTTTGGTATTCCATTACTTTCAGCGTCGTCAACAAGGACCGGGTGGCATGGTTTTCTACTATACCGGCAAGTTCGTCGTCGGACGATGAGGAAGCGTGCGAGTAAATTCATGCCGGCAACGTGTGCGACCTACAACCCTTTGCGATACGCATGACAAAGGAAAGGCGACCAACGAATACAAATGCATTGGAACTGCTTGATGATGAAACAGAAATCTTGAGTGTGTGGCCAGAATAGATCTTTGAACTAGAAATAATAGTTAAAATCGATAAAACAGTATGTTGGTAAAATCAGAACATGAATTCAAATTCATAACAACAGATACAGTATTAATTTTTAGCATTGTGGTGGGTTTCTGTACAATCCTAACGATGTTTGTAATACTTCACTGTAACCTGCCAAGTTGGTGTATATCTATTTTTGTCGAAATTCGAACTCATGGAAACAGGAAAATAAAAGATATTGTGAGGAAAAAACTCTCCTGGTCGTGTGGCGTGATTGAGCATCTATTTTATTATACTTGCGCACGAATTATATCACACGTCTACTTACCATTTACGATTCTACACAGTCTATCTGTAATGTTGCTTGGATAAGTAGACTACTCTTCAAGATTATGAATATAGCTTTTATACGTTTCATAAACGTGATTTAAACAAAAGAAAATTCAAAACGACACTGGCAACGAAACAATAAAAATGGTAAAGATGTAGCGATAACGAAAAACATAAATATATTTAAATAATTTATTTATGGCCAATTGTACCGGCCCGTATAGTATCCCGTCGAAGATATGCACATATGGTATGTATGTATATGATAGAATAATTTAACAAACAAACATAAAAATGGTTCGCTCTGGCAAAACACAGTTCAGCTATAATGTCCAACAGTGTTATAATAGTAACGCTTGTAAACATAATCGGTACAAAAAAAAACAAATGGTCAGTTACAGTTGGCAAAGTAATGTGTATGGAGTTCTCGTTTGTTTAAATAAGTTATGAAATAATGTAATTATATCTTAATATTTATACACATATTGAGAGTAAAATGTTCAAACATGCTACTAGCTTAGGCACTGCTGCACTAAGAGCTGTGGGCTTTCGCACCTAAGCGCACAGCTTTGTATTTTGTGTCTTTTCGTCCGCTTCTTCTTCTTCGTTTTGTTATTATATGTACGATAAATATGGCTTGATTACTTGTTACTACAAAACGAATGCAAACAATTGCCATAAAAGCTAGTGTTGTGTTGCTTTTGCAACTCATGTGCACTCGTGTGTCTCTAGTCGCGCGTGTCATGGCTTACTATTATCTACGGATCAAGACCAAGATTGCCTGCCGATGCTGATGCGTAGTTACTTCACTGTTTTAGTTTGTGTGTTTATGTATCGCGTTATGTAAGGTATGTATGTCGATTCTTTTATGTTTTGACTGAAACCAATGGTAGTAACCGTAGATCGATTCCGCACCCTAGCCCCATCGCGCAGCCAGTGAGTAAAGCGATTTCAGTAGCTCCAGTGCACGCGTGTCTGAATTGTGAGGGGAGCTGTGTTTGTTGCTATTCGACGCAGGATACCCTAACGAACTCGTCAGATCCTTCGGTAGACGCTGGGAAATGACGAAAGGTGGTTTCAGTTCCGACGAAGAATCAGACTCCAACGACTCTACGGACCTGTACTCCGTATCCGCGGCCGTAGTGGTTGTGATGGTTGTAGAGCTGACGTATTCGGGAGCATCCGTTGTCACGGTAGCGGTTGGCGGTAGAGTGGTCACAGTAGGCTCCGTTGTCGTGAAAATGGTGGAACTGCTGTCGACGGTCGTTTGGCTCAGCGTGGTCGGAAGTGGTGTGGTCGTGTATTGCGTCGACTGCGCCTCATCGTAACCGTATCCCCAGCGGCCCTGGGTATTCACCGCTTTTGGCAGGTAGCTCGTTTGCGCTTCGGCTGATGGATAGTACATCTTTGTGGTGGCAGCCGTAGTCTGGAAATCGTTTCCCTTCGACCATTCGTCACTGGTGTACCCTTCATCTTGGTTGCCACCTTCCTCGCTGTTGCCGTCATCGTTGGAGCCTCCGCGCACGCTTGCATAGTTCTCGGTCGTGGCTGTCATATTTAGTACCGTCGCCGTGCTAGCGAGATCGTCGTACAGCGCGTTGGCACCGCTACTGTAACCAATCTCTTTACCCCGCCGGTGAGCAGAATCGCGTTGCCCACCATCCACCACGCTTTGGAGTTCGTTGCCACTCTGACTGCCCGCCACACCGCCAATGTTGATTAACGCCTCGAGCAGTGCCTTGCGTGACTCTTCGTTCGCATTCGTCGCATCATCGTCGCAGGTGCGTATCAAGAGCAGAATCAATCGTCGCATCGATTTATCCTTATCGGCCATTTTCATCACCGTCATTAGCTTGTCCGCTTGGGCATCGTTTAGGTCGCCGAACATTTCGTTGGCCTTTTTTTGCATCACATTCGTATCCTCGCGCAACTTTTCGTTCATGCGTGTCGCCTGATCGTCGACGACCACCGTTGACGACCTGACCGGAGCCACCTCGTGCTCCTCCGGGTGCAGCCGCGTTCCATTCCAGCCGTAGTGCCGTGGCATCTGAATCGCTGGTGCATGGGCCGCCGTCGGTTTCGGTTTCTCCAGCTCCATCAGCTCATCGTTGATCGTTAACGGATCGAAAAACACCGTATAGGACATGGTGGTCCGGGATGCAGGTACCGTCTCCGTTTCATGTTGCACAGTGCCTGCCGGAGGATTTGCAGTTGACGACGGTTTGAATACGGCCGCCGTACTTGGATTGTCGCCCGTAAAAGCAATATCCTTAAAATTATGCAAACTAACAACGCTATACTTGTTCCGCTCGTAGATTGGCCTGTTATTATGGCTGGCCAGTATGGATCCGCTTTGAGCGCGTTGAAGCTGCTCGTCGTCCTCCAGCGGATGGGCAGGTTTTGGCCGCTGCGCCGTCGCGAACTGCTGCGTTGATATTATTGGTGGCTTCAGAATTGATTGCGGGGCCGGAATGGGCTCGTTCGCACTATTAGCCGTGACCGTCGAAGCCGGCAGTGCGGAGGAGGTGTACGTCGGTACGTTTAGGTCCAGCTGGTTGTTGTTATTATTCGATGATGATGCGCTCGTCGTCGTCGTCGTGACCCTGGTTGGTGCGTACGCTTTTTCGTCCAAACTTGCCACTTGATCGACAAACCGAGTACCATAGTTGGATGAGGCCGGTGTTCCAAGCTCCCCGTTGACTTCATCGGCAAGCTCGTTGCGGCTGTTTGTGATGAACTGTATGGACAAACTTTTGCCCTGCTTTCGTGCCGTCCCATCTGCGTCACTCCTCGGTTTATCGTACTCCACATTGTTGTCGATGGTAGTGGTGGGAATCGTGGCCGTCACTGTCACCGTTGTGTCCCCGTCCGTTGGATTCGCGTTGGTTGTGGTGGTGGTTACGTCAGAGAAATCAAGAACTTCAAAATTTTCCGCACCTCTCAACGCAGCGTAGCTGGCCGAACCATCGTCCGGCTGGGGCAGTGTCGTCATCGTACCGGGCAACGGCGAAGCGACTGTTTCATCCTCTTTGATATTTGCCCGCTCCGCCACGGTCAGCTTGGTGGACGATCCGGTCTGCGAATCCGGTGCTTTCGGGCGAATCTCAGTCAATATGCGCCGGAACGTGATGGGATCCTGCAGGTAGGCCGACAGCGCGTGTGTAAAAATCTGTGCCAGTTCACGAATTTGCGTCGAGTTTGCCATCCCAAAGACCGGATAGCGGGAGGACTGACCTTCCAAGTCGTGCTCCATCTGCGAGTCCATGTACAAATCCGTTTCGGACACCGTTTCGTGACTCCGCTCGTCATCGATGCGGTTACCATCGTTGGCATTGTTTCGCGCCTGAAACAGTCGATCATACTCGTTCAGTGTGGTGCGCGTCAAGAGTGAACGGTGACCGACATCGGCGTTAGATTTGCGTCCATCGGCTGACAGCCGCATTCGTCTGAAGCGATCGACATTCGGACTACTTCCTGTTGGATGCAGCAAAAACTCGAAGGACGTTTTCGATGGCAAAGTGGCCGACGCAATCGACGAGAATGCATCACTTGCTGGCCCATTGTGTGCGATGGTGGACGCACGGGCAGGCGCCACTTCTTTCGCTGCGATTCCTTTTGCCATATCACCATTATTTGTGGTTTCGTCAATATTAAGACTTTTGATAGTTTGCATAATTTCCATTGCATGATCCATTACGGACTCCTCGTCGGTGGTACCAACACGCCGTACCGGTTGCGTGAATTGGCCGGCAAAGAGTTCCGATTCTCCGACACCACTGATTGTTGTGGCCTTTGTCGTGACCATGGCATCCCCCGTTTTTGCTCCCACCGTTGGCACCGTTCGCGTACTGGTGGTGAACGTCGGTACGGTTGGGGTGTAAAATTGCGTAACTTTGCCGCTCAAATTCAGTTTTCGTGCCGTTGTGTAAGGCATGTAGCTCATCGCACTTTTGCCATTACTTGGGCCACCGATGCTCTCCACACGGGCTTCCCTTGACAATGCCGTAATACCATCGTTCCCTTTGGTCTCCGTGTGACGTTGCTTGCCCGTGCTGATTAGATCCCTTGGTAGCTGGTCCTGTGCGTAGTACGTATTAAACATTTTCTTTGCGATCGTCGCAAAGGACGCACTTTGAGCGGTGTCCTGTATTTCGTCCGACACGAACGATAGCTGCCCAACGTTTTCCTTTCTGCTTCGACCATGATCATTACGGTTGCTCTGTGCGCTGAGCGCACCAGTTTCCACCGAGTGGACTCTATCGATGCGTCTGTTGAATTCCTGCTGGCGTAGGTGGTTCGTGTTTCCTAGCAGCAACCGTTTGTCCTGGACGCTTATCGTGCTCGGATTCACGGGCTGCGGGATGGGATGCTTGCTCTGAAGGCGGGCGCGCTTGGCTTGGGTCAGCATTTCCGTGCTTTCGGCGAAGTGGTTTGGCGTTGCGGCACAATCCACCTTAAACCACCAATCGCAGATCAGATCGAGCTGCCGAAAGATCGTACCGTTCGGGCAGAGGAACGAGATTTTCTTCCCATCGTCGCAAATGTGAAACACCTGCAACGAAAGTGAGGGGGGATTCCACGGGTTTCATGCCGTTCGCACAAGACTATCTCGGTGTAGAAAGTATTTTCTGTTTTTTTCTTTCTCTCGACTTACTTCCGCCAACAGTAGAAGGAACACAATCGGTTCTTCTTACACGCTACAAAGGCAATATCGGAAACGATGTATACTAACCTGACAGCGGGTTTCCAAATCGGCGAAGTAGCCATTGCCGTGAGTTTTACAGTCAAAGACGGTTCTGGGGATGTGTGTGAGCACCGGAAAATCTATGCCAGGTCGGCCGACCAAACCTTGGTAACTGTCCATTTCGACACTGCCGACGGCATTGGCCACGGTGCCTCCATCGGGTTCTTGCATCAGTGCACTCCGTGCATCTGGACGCGATGCTAGCTGATACGGATCGCGCTGGACGCCTTGCGAGCTGCCTTCACTCGTCGACAGCTCAGATACAAGCACAAAGGTCGGCCATACTGCACAAAGAGTATGTAAAAGATATGGTATGTTTTTTTTTTACTACTCGCAACAGAAAATAGTACAAATGTCAAAAGTCGAGCAAACTTTCAAACGATCGTTTAACTTTTTCTTAAGGAATATCCTTTTTGTAATATAATTCAAAGTTATGATTTGAAATATTTAATTAGTTTTGATAAAAATAACGACGTTAAACGTCATCGCTCGACATGCAGTTCCAAAACCGCAAAACAATTTTTTGTACCAATGATTCGTATCCATTAATGTTGGCAATCGCCTAAAAAATAATGCTCGCTTATCTACTCACCTAACCGTAGCATCAATGCGTAGAAAAACATTTTGTCGTAATGCTTAAAAGAGAACACAAGTTCAGTTTTGAAGAGATTGCTTCAAACATAAATTTACTGGCAAGAAAGTAGACGATTACTTACGTGCAAGCTGCTCGCCTAAGAAACGGGGGGAGAAAAACGTAGAGCAAAATGGGCAGAATGGATGTGAAAAGTAATAGAATAGACGAATTAAATGACCCCAATCGAAGGCAGCACGTGTAGAGATGACAAAGGCGTCTATAGCATTTCTCGCAAACGTCGGTACATTCAATCGTCAACGCATGTACGAATATACATCCTGCCTGCTGTAACGCCTGTAGAAAGTAAACCATAAAAAATGATGATAGATCGAGATGGGTTTCGGAATAAAGATTGCTTCTGATTATTTTTTTTAATCGAAAATCTACATATTCATGTGAAATGTTGCGTTATTTTTCATAAATATGGAGTTAAAAAAAAATTAGCCGGCAACAAATGGCAAAGTTAAAAATTATGTAAAAATTGGTTTAAAATGAAGCAGTTAAAGTTTTGATACCATTTTTGAAATATGAAAACAGTTACAGAAACACTGTAAGTAAGTAAGAAAGTAAGTAAGTAAGTAAGTAAGTAAGTAAGTAAGTAAGTAAGTAAGTAAGTAAGTAAGTAAGTAAGTAAGTAAGTAAGTAAGTAAGTAAGTAAGTAAGTAAGTA
>JXWZ01000061.1:0-22331 GCA_000956215.1 Anopheles farauti No. 4
TTAATTTTATGGAGATTTCCTTAACCGAGACGTCCACATACATAAAAAAAATTAGGAGTGCAAATTTGCTCCTGCCAAATCAAATTTTATTTCGCAAATTATCCGTAAGACACCATTACACCAGTTCTTATTTCCCAGGAATATTGGCAAATAAATGGGCCGACAGCATTTCGCGAATCCAAGATATTCCCCACGGGTGAATAAACAAGGTATAACTTATTAATCATCGAGCGCAATATAAACCCTAGCACCAGCCGATGAGTCTGTGCCACCTTTTCCGCTTATTGGCGGTTCAATGAGTAGCGGGAGAAAAGCGACCGACTGTAGCACACGTTGCTAACGCCCCGTCGTGTCCTTGGCGCGTAAGCGAAATTGTTGCCAAAGCCAATGGACGCTAATTGCCAGCGAAGGTAAGGCTTCAGAAATAAAGGCAGACGACAAACACTACGTAGAAAAAGCCGGCCGGGTACTGGCGATGCGAGAGAACGGTTTGATGCTGGTGGCAAACGGACGAAAGGAACCGACAAATATCTTCACCCTCCGTCCCAATGGAGACTGGGGGATGAGGGAAAATAAGTAGCAGAAACACACTGTGCGGTTAATACACACACACACACTAACTTACGAGCCGGTCTAACGAAACACTCCTCACCTCCAAGGTTGGTTCATCTTGAAAAAGCGTCCGACGACGGCATGGTGGCCATAAGATGGAAAGAATCTTGTTCTACCATACCCGGAACGTGCTACACTAGAAGGTTCAATTTGTCTCAACTAGTGCGCCTCGTTTTATGTTGTCGTCGCCACGTTTCTCGCATATGCCCCCCCAATACCTACGTCGAGCAGAAAGCTCTTACTATGAGACCATGGCACTACCTGTTCGCACTTATGCTACTCAATGCCCATTATGTTGTCCATTTGCGTCACCGCACAAGGTCGCCACATGAGAGGACCCCCAACAAACGAAGTGCAGACAAAGGTTTCAACCATCAGCACCATCTTATGATTAAGCTACCGTGCACGGATTCTTTACGGGGAATTGCTGGGATTATTCATGAATAATGTAAAAGCTTTCTTAAAGCAAAATTTAGTTTTTTTTTCCAAGAAGCTGACATTATAATAACGAATATAAATACGAAAGTACACCATACATTCTGAAATTAAATTTTACCGTATATGCTTTTCTAAGGCTTTACACCCACTAGTAGTTTAATTGGATATTTGCACAACACTTCCTTCAATGAAACGAAATTCTTCTCAATGTCCTCCCCTGCGCAGGAGTGTGGAGGAATGTTTCGATCTTGATAGTTATGATGCGTCGCATCCATCCGTACACTACCGCGGATCAGCGAAAAATACGCCGATTCAAAGGGAACAATAAATGCCATAAATTTTTCCAACTTCCAGCAAAGTTTCGCGCTCCGTACCATCATCATTAAATGCCACAAATGAAATCCATCGCTCACGTGGGAACTCACGATTCTCGTACGTCCCCCGTACGAGTGGCATTTGATCGAGAGAAAACGCCGGAAACTGGTGACGGACATCATTCACCACCCAACTTATGACCACCATTGTTGCCGTTGGTGATGCACTTCGTACGACTTGTGTCAGCTGCCTTTGCAAACAATGCGAATGATCAAGTTGCGGCTAACGGAGCGTATATTTTAAGACCTGTTTGGTTATATACCTCCCGAGGAGCTATGTGATAGAAATCGACAGAATTTATTGCATACCCAGTGTACAACCGCCCTGCTGCCGGGGCTACACAATGTTAGATTAAAAGGAATTTGAAGGAGTGGACGACTTTGACCGAGTAAAGGCTGTCAGAAGCAACCGTATTGATTTATTAAAGCTTCGCTTCCGTTCCGTACACGGTGCTAATAGTTCAATAGACTTTAACACTTTAATTTGCGGAATTTGTGTTATATCAATTCCAATAACCATTTCGTGATTGAAAAAATGAAAAGCTCAATCCAAACGATGTACTTTGACTTTTAATTTTAAATTGTAATAGAATGAAATAAAAATTCAAAAGGAATTGTGATGAGGAATAAGAACATCAACCCATTATTTTACGAAAAATTGAATTGTGAAATTATTGACAGATTAATTTTTATTGCCTTGATGATTTGTTTTGCCACTTATTTATTTCGTTATTATTTTAGCCACATATTAAATTCGTCGTTAGTAATCATATTATATTTGCTTTTAAACAGTACATTAAAGCAATACGCCCAGATCGTCCGTGATAAAAATACATTAACAAATATAACAATAAAATCAAAATATTAAATTTGTAGATCTAAAACAAAATTTATGAGTCTATCTGACACCTGACATTATTTTATTGCACGAAAAGGCAATTAAATATAACCTTCGTGTTATAGATAGTATGGATGGTATTCAAAAAACACTATAGGCACTCAAAGAATAGTTTAACCTAATATTTTTATTGTATGATAACATAAAATTTTAGCTGCTTAAAATTATAAACTCACAACAATCATTTCATTCATCATTTCAAAATATTCTACAACATTCTAGAATATTACAGATTCTTATTTACAATTGCAACAAAGTTATAATTTAGACATAATAAGTGATTTTCCATCCTTAACTTATGTTATACCGAAACACACAACAGATGAGTGGCCAGGCAAACACACAACAAATGATGTTACTATTTGAAATCTTTATGGATGTTGAATTAATTAATTAATTTATCAATCTATCGTGAGAAGGTTTTATGTATAAAATTATATAAACCTCATGTCTTGTGTGATTTATGTAAATTATTTTTTAGTTTATGTTTCGTAGCAAGCCAAGTTTAATATTTTGCATTGAATTGAAAACAACACCGTTCATACCACGTGCAATGAACTACGACGTGTGCAAGTTATTACAATGTAGTTAAACTAAACAAAAATAAATAAAATACTTCAGGGTCTATCATCACAGGATGGGAAAGTTTATTTCCTGCATCGCCAACGCAGCAATAAAATACAAACGCTAGCGAAGAAACCCGCTCCTGAGTGCCTAAGACGACCAGGCACGATCAGCAATTAATTTATGATTCATAAAATTTCCACACACACACAGCGGGGTGAAGGAAGTTTTGCGCCTCGCGATTATGGCGCGGTTCAATGCACAGGAGGTTTCTGGTGTATACGACGGCCGAACTGTGTCTAGTAATTGGTGCCGTTTTCAACTAACTAGCTAGAATCAAACGGCGATTCTTTTGGAGCTGATTGATAATTAGACTCCCAATCGAAGAGGCGGAAGACCAACCACAAGAAAGACAATTTACAAATCGAATTAAAAATTACCGTCAGTCGAAAAGCGGTGTGGCTTTGGGCTAGGGTTCAAGGCACTTTCATTTGGCATCAACTAAGTTGATGACAAGTTCACACACTGTGTAGTTTGCAGTACAAACATTCTGTTAGTTGTATTCAAACAGCACATTTATGGATATTATTTATAGATTTTCTCAGCTGTTTCGAGCTGCTGTATCAGCTCAACTTCTGAGAGCTTCAATTTTTTCTTCTAATGAAATATACAACGGACTAATCGCCTGATGAAATGGTCAAAAATTGTAAATCAGCTTTACAGTACGTAACAACCTATCGTCCTAAGCCATAACAATGCGTGCCCTCGAAGGCTCTACTGGTTGCCGTCATTCAGGGGGAAAGTGAACGAGAGACGTCGCACAGGCTGTGCTCACGCAAACCAGCAAATTATCTTATCAGCATGCACTATGCGATGTGTAATGTGCCGCTCGTCGTGAGAACCGAGTCAAAATCCGTGAGTATTATCAGCGTATATAAAAGAAACGAAGCCTACTTGGTCCTGGTGCAAGTGGTGTGCTGTGATTTTGGAGTTTTTATTTGACAGATTCCTATGATTATCATTCCAGCTTTTGTGCGGCATTAAGATCACAAACATATTTCCCCGCAGGTGCACACAATCCAAATCCTTTCATTGTACTGACGACTTAAAAGCGCATCATGCAAAGTCCAATGCATAACGAAG
Source organism: Anopheles farauti No. 4 (assembly GCA_000956215.1). Taxonomy (NCBI): domain Eukaryota; kingdom Metazoa; phylum Arthropoda; class Insecta; order Diptera; family Culicidae; genus Anopheles; species Anopheles farauti No. 4. Next base: position 4,030 of record JXWZ01000061.1, read on the forward strand.
GGATAAACGAACGCTTCGACAATCTGTGCTAATTATATGCAACCGCGTACAGGCGGGCCTGGCGCCACCTTACCAGCTGTGCAGGTGTAATGGAAATTTCTCTGTCCCGGTTAGTCCTTGAAGCTAGGTGAGAGTGCTCGTTGCTAGGCAACAAAATCGATTCTCTCAATCTGTGGTACAAAAGCAGTCCGGGATGTGAATCCATACACTTGAATCACCCGGTGGATCATATGGTGCCATGCCACAATTCAGATGTAACGAACGGCGCACGAAAGGTACTACAGTCTATGAAAACCATACACTAGCATAAAAGCCGATGTTCGACGAATTTCTCGTTTAACACACGGGGCCATGATGAAATATAGGAAAATTATGACATTCAAGCAGCTTGTGTTCTCCGCAACCGGTCTCCATGGAAACCATCTGTACACTAGATGGCTGAGCCTTCTTGGAAATAAAATTTAATATATCCCATAGCAGGTTGGGGGCTGCCACACTGGTTGCATGATGAGTTTACGGATTCCTTCTTTTCCATGTAAATACTTAGGCCAGCTTGTACAACTAGCAAATCGTGCATGATGAAGAGCACCAGGTTCAAGGATACAAAATATTTCCTACTGCAAAACATATTGCATATTTTAAAGCAGATAAAACGGGTTGACCGGTTTGATTTAAACTGTCAATATTTCGAAGTGAATGCTTTATTTTCAATAAACGGCTTGTCTCTTTTAGGCATAAACTCCGAACAGACGATCAATGTAGCTTTGCTAAATTACTGTCCGTGCCTTTAGAATTTGTTGAAACAGTTGTTCACTATCACGATCGCCTTCACGGTTAATTCCACGATTGACGATCTCCCATCGATTGGGTTAAGCTCCGGAGATTGAGGTGGTCAATCCATCATTGACGATCGTAGAGATTCTTCTATAGAAGTAATGCAAGGTGATCTTCCGTTCCGATTTGCTTCAAACTTCCCCGTAGAACGATATTCCCGGAGCATAGTGTCACTATAGTCCATCAGGTCATTAAACACAAAAGTTTCTCTGTGCAATTTAACTAATGATGAATTTTTCACGATTCACAGTAATTTTAATTCTGAGTTCCAATCCAAGGCTGTCGGGAACGCTTGAATCCATACATTCAAGCAATTATACACTTTTCTAGATTTTTCGTATCTCTAGATACGTTTCGTTTTGTATACACTATCGATAACAAAACTTAAAACACAAAATAAGAAAAATTTATTTTAGATACGTGTTTAAATCAGTCTTTTTTATCGGATATGCAACTAGTAGTTGAAATACCATAACAAATACCAACAGAGAAACTTTACATGGAACTATGAATAACGATTTAATGTGATAGTATGATTTAATGTACCATTTATCGAAGCATTACGCCTTATATCACTGTCCTGAATGCTAGCCAATAGCTTCGATTTGATATTACTAATAACGTGAACAAGAAACTCCGAAGCACGACTAGGAATGGCAGATTTCGTAGCAATTAATTGCTTTCCGTCATCCTCCAATCGACAGCGTTCGAGTGGATGAAGCGTACATAACCAAAGTTTTCTAATACCTCATCCGGTTCGGTTGTTGTTGTCGGTGTATTACTGCCTCCATCAATAAAATAAAAAAAAAACCGCCGTTCTTAGGAAAAGCAAAAATGTGAACAAACGCCCCACAGACCCTGCCAAAAACACGAAAAAGGGAGAAGCAGCGGAAGGGACATGGAAAGGAGTGGAAATTGTTTACAACACGATACACGATACACGTGCGGTACTCGCTTTCCGCCGGGTCCCTTTGCCAAGATCTACTCTCTGCTTTTATGACCTCCATCTCCACCCCCCTTACCCCCGCCGGAATCTAGACTTGGCACAAGAGCGCCACCAGGCGTCTCCATTTTCGGGAAATATTATACGGGGCAATGGGCTCACATTTCGCCTACAACAGCACCACTTTAGTCTAATGCACAACGAACCAGCGGAGAGGTGTGTGACTATGAGGCTTTAATCGAAAACTACCTACCTGTCTGCCTGCCTGTCCGTTCAGATTTCACACATCATTTAGTTAACTATTAACAACGATAACACAAGTTCAAAACAAACCGCTAGCACTGCTTATGGTGCGGCTGTGTTTTCACGCGGCAAGGACGCATCATCCCGATACACAACCGGCCGGGTAATCATACATTACTTTCGTATTATTTTTTAGTCAATTTTCACCTGAATTAACTAGTATTAAAGCAAAATGGTAGCCAAGAAAACGTTCGTGCTAGGCTCATGCTATTTTCATATTCAACAAATTTAGAAAACATCTTGGTCGATGGCCAACCTATTAATTTGGAAGTGTTTTGACAGGCGTTACACAATCATTGATAGGTGCGCGCTGTGGTTTTGAAAGTGACACTTGCCTCGTGGATCCGTATCGTTCAGCCCCGTAAGGGGAATTTGAAAGTGCCAAAAATCGTAGGAAATTAGGCGTATAATTTCACAACGTTCCACACGCCCGTGGGAGTGGGAGCGAATGCGCTGAAGCTTCCCCCGTACCCTGTATGGAATGAGCTTGAAGTGTAGCGCGAAAATGATATGCAAGGACCTACAGTTGATGATGGAAAAATTAAATGCTTGATGTTGACTTTTCGACATATAGTAAAAAAAAGTATGTTAACAACGTTTATGAAATTAAGTTAAGTTAAGTTAACAGTATAAATATCAGCATTCAAAACGATAACTTTATGAAAATAAACATTTAAATAGTATGTCAATATGAAAACTAATTTGGAAATTCTTTAAAAAAATTAAATTAAATGATTGATTAAAATCATGAATTTGCTTAAAAAAAACTACTTTCATTCCATAATGGACATTATCTAATGCATTCATAGATACAGTAACGACAAAATAATCACTTGATCTTTAACACCACGTCTCCAGGAAAATTTGATTAACTTTGAAACACGAATTGTAGTTAAATTTCAAGAATGCATTTTTTGAATTTTTCTTTAAAATTTTAACAATTTAAGTTAACGCGTTATTAACTTTTTCGCGGCTGTATTAAAATAAAATATAAACAGTTAACATTTTAATATTATTATGAAACTATTTGCAGTAAAGTACTACCATTTTGCATTATCGAAAATATATACGTATTATTTTATACCTAACGAAAATTTCAGGTATCCGTTCAGACCTAGAAGAATTTTGTTTTACACTTTCATTCCAATTGAAATGATTGTTTCATCAGCCGTACGCCACCCGGCTTTGTTGATAACAAATCGTACGGTGAGTAAATTTTCACCGAAATACGAAAGTATAATAAAATATGAACAATATTCCATCCCATCCCATCCTGATCCTCCATTTTTCTCCCACTATCCAATCCTCTCCAGCGAGTAGCTAGAAAAGACTGTTTTGCTAAAAAAAAAAAAAATCAACCTAACTGAATTATTGGAACTAAATAACTGTAATGTTAGGCGTAAACAAAAGCACTTTAACAAATCATTTTTTAAACTAGTCATACACATTGATTAAGTCAACTGCTCTGATACCAAAATTGCGCAGATTTTTTGAACTCATATGTGTGGAAGGAAAATTGTGGAGCCATAGTAAAGACGAATACTACGCAAAATTTCAGTCGGTTGGTCATGTCAGTAAAAAGAACACCGGTCAACCCAGCACGTAAAGTTCTTTGTGATCGTACATATGGCCTGATGAGGTGTGGCAAATCCGTGACTGAGGTAGATTGATAGCGTTAAATCTGCGAATAATATCCAAGTGAGTGTTTCCACATTATTTCTCATACGTCTATATGAAATTTGATTTTCTATTTTCAGTAAACAATTTGTATACAAAACGCTGGAAGAGTAAAACGAAAATGTAACTCAACAAAAAAGTGCAGTCAACAAACAAAAAAATGTTCCAGTGGTGGTTTTCGTGAAAATTCATCAATACATTTACATTAAAACCAAAAGTAATTTTCCACGGAAATTTCCACAAAATACGGAAAACATGCGCGAATCGAAAATCATTAAAATTGTCGTATAAAGAGTTGAATTTCTCGCTGTAAACATCGATGGGCTGTGCGTATTTGCGAATAAAAACAAATTATTCACATTCCCATCGGTTTAATTAACACATTTTTGTGGCTATTTTTCTCCTTAGTTCTTACCGCACGTACATAGCACGGTTAAATATGTTGCGAAATCTGGTCCGAAACAAGCGGGCAGTAAAAAAAAAACAAAACAAACGGACGCCGCCACTTTCCAACGCCATGAAGATGTATCATGTGACCTGGCCCTTTAATCGGCGCGTTGGACAACAACCATACGGGGGGGCTGTGCCAGCCAACGATGACCACAAAGCATTTGCATTGGCCACAAAAGATCGTGAGCTTTGACATTTAGGTCCACCGTTCGCGCCCATTCCACGGTCGGGCGAGTTTGATTGTTTTGTACGCTGCACCGCAAACAGTAACCGAACGATTTGCGCGGATGTAAGCGAAAAATGTCATTCAGGAAGGAAAAAACCTGTGCCGTCGTTTCCTCGCCGTCGTTGTTTTGCATGACATTCAAGGGAGGAGGTACATTTGGCTACTCTGGGCAGTCGACACTAGCGAAATGACCGGAAGTTACCACTAGTGTTTTGCTCTGTGTTTACTAATTAAGCCACCACATCGAGACACGGACGTGGTGAGACAAGCGAAAGCTTTTCAACATAATAATAGCGCACGACCGTGATTGACTTCAGGCGCAACTACTAACGAATGATTTATCATTCTACATTTTAGGGTATATCTATTCTTGTACCGGATGACTCATGTAAACAGGGCTCTATTAATATCAGTTTGTGCAACAGAGAAGTTATGAATAGCGTTCGGAAAGGTTACCCTTACCTACGAGCGGGCTCATAACATGGTTGACCGAACATTACTGTACGTGTTGAAAAGCTGACAGATACCGTTTCATGTTTTTTTTTTCATTTTCACTTGTTTGAATATCATATTTTAAACTAATGGGAGCCGCTTTCCTCACAGCTCACATCGTTACTACATTGCACACTTTACGATCCCTGGAAGTATGGAATTGGAAGTCCTCAGATACGATGACGCACATTCCATGACGTCATCCATCCCGGGGAAATTACAACCACCAAGCCCAATGCAACTGTATGGTTAGGGCGAATCTTGTTTCCGAAAGAGGACAGGCGACGGGAGGAAAATTGGGGAAAGCCAAATATAAGCTTATCAACGGTTCGCTCGCCAATTGAGGTAATTGATATGGCTCCGTAGTGAACAAATGGTTGTAATGGTTATTCCATGTTTTCACACAACTCTGGAGTTTTATCAATACTTTTAAATACTGAACGGCTGAAAGGTAAAATTTGGAAAAATAAAATTTTGCGTAATTTGTACAAAATTCTATTAAGTACCACTGAAACTGAAAGCAAACTTTCCACCACAGCCAGTCCGTCCCTACGAGCAGAACAGCATGCTTTGATTCTATCGCATGCAACTGTTGTCAAACACACAGTGCCTGCCAACACACGGTGGTGTGAAAATAGAAAGTTCTACCAAAAACGAATGATGTTCGCACACGCACACAGTCGAACGGTATGAACATGGTAAAACGCGTTGCACAAGCAAAACGGAGCGGCAAAATCGGGAGACTACGTGCCTTTTTTGGTGCTATGTTGCACATGAGGGAAAAAGATACGGCAGCAGGCGAGAACGTGTGTGCGAAACGATGTTACGACAGCTGTTGTCCAAAATTCAAGGTTTCGTTCCGTACCTTTATCCAGTGCAGACTCTTTCGCACGAGCAGCCACTGTTTTGCTGAATTGCACACTGCACGTATGTACATATTTTTCACGTCGGCCTTCGGCTCGCAAGGATTTTTCAAAGGCACCGTGCACCTGAACCGGCAAACGGGTCTCGATGGTGTATTTGCTGTATTTTCGCATTTTGCGTTGTTAGCCATTAGACAAATTGGGACGATTCGCATACTGCTGCCTACACATCGGCATTAGCTGCTTGTATGTTTATGTCCGTTTCGGGCACCTTTGGGGAACAACACTGCCCTTAAGCAGTAGCAACAATCGCACGTCAGTTCGGTGTGAGGGGGGGAGGGATTATATTTCCTAACAGTATTGATTAAAAATGCTGTCCGCTCTTAAAGAATATTAGCGGCCAACACGTGCAACACCACTGCTGCAGAAGGATTTCATCATGCTCCCGCTGAACTCTTAAAAAGCGCAACAACACATGTATGGAACACTCATCAAAACTGGCTTAATTTGTTTGATAAATGAAGAATAACGCACCGAGGCGCTTTGAAAACGTCAATTTATTAATGCGATTTATCGAAAAACTAACCTATACGTCAAAGTGGTGACATTTGCGATGGAAATAAACACGACAAAGGTAAGGAAAGGCTAGAACGCTGCACTTTTCCGTTCCAAAATATTGAAATACTCCTGAAATGTACGGTAACGTACCTTCTCCATCAAGGGTGCAATGTTGGACGTCATTTGCAAATCGTCGAACCGGATCGAAGCAACCAGGGGCCTCACGGATTTGTGCCGGGAACCGATTTTTGCACCAACACCACTTGCAGCGTGTCCGTTGCCTTCTCGCTCTCGCTTACTGACAGGATGGCGCGCACACGCGGAACGTACAACGACGATGACGACGGCGTATGCACGGGAAGAATACACGCGGTCTGGTGCTTGCGGACCGTGATGCACACACACGCACACACGCAGAACCACTTTTCGGTTCGGTTTGAAGCTATCGCAAACGCACTGTTCCAGTACAGAAACAAACCCCTGCGGTGTTAGAAAACGGTGGAAAATCGTTTTTCACCTGGTCTGTGTCGTCGTTTCACGCGCTGCTGCTGATGAAGTAGCAGACTACCCGGTCCGGTGTGGGAAGTGGGGGAGTAGCGCGCGGCACTCTGGTAAACCAGAAGACGGTGTATGGAAGGTTCCGGGGGGGTTTTTTGCGTATCGATTACCCTCGGCTGTTTCGGTCCACCGGAAGCGGAAGAACACACGCACACTGGCTCGGTTAACGCGGCGAAGGCGGCGTTCGTCGAACAGCAATTTGCGCCGAAGGTAAAAGAAAACACACCCGTCACACCGCGTGCCAAACAACACAAAAACGGTGAATTTGGAGGCTGCGTCCGGACACTGTCCCGCTGACAAACCAGCTGCTCGAAAACGCTTGCGAGAGCAAACGTCATTTGACTTGGCTGCGAAGCACAACTGTCAACATTTTTTTTTTCTCAATTTAAAAAGAAACATTCAATTTTCGTTCAGTATAGTGGAACTGAGGGCAACGCATCTCCATGATCTTAAACTCATGAATACTAAAAATAATCAGTTTCCAATGTTAAGTAGGTCAGAAACCTCTTGTACATATGGATGGGTTTCTGGTCCAGACAAAATGTGTTTGTCTACAAGAACTAGTTCGGCGAGAAGCATGTCCTTTCTTTTCGTTTGGACGGGAGAAGAATGATTAGGAGGATTAACACAAAATAACATCTATTCATCATACATTTTACAATCACCAATGTTATGCAACGTTTCTGCAGAATGCTCGACTCATCAATCATTAACAAAGTGTTCGAATCTAGCGGTGGAAAATGGAAATTTTACAGTCAAAGAAAACGCTTAAGAAACGGTTCATTTTTTTGTTCATCACGTTTCAAATGCACATACGTATGAAATAAATCATACAGATGTTTATTGAGATGATTTTCAGCTTAATATTCTTGGTTTTATGGTTTTGGTATAATTTTATAACGTTGTTGTTACCGTTTAAGACTTGGAGTATTTTAATTTTTTTTCTATAAATAACAACATACATGTAAAAATTCGATTTCACATCAACAGCCACTTCACAACAAACTATGTTTTACTAATTTTGGATTGTAAGAATTTTAGTTGAAGAGAACTTGTCTGAAATTGTAGGAAAATGAAAATTCAAGCCGGCAACCGGCAATATGCAAAGGTCTATAAAAAATGTCAATCATGTTCAACCAAGTTTTAAAAGATGAAAATTTAGTGAATAAGATACAATTTCATCCAAAATCGAAAGTATAGTAATAATGACCAGTATTTGTAGCACGTAGCACACACCATTAACAATAACGGCAAACTGATGGAAATATTTTAAACTGGCTCGAAAGTATTATAAAACCGCTACGCACTTGGAACTTGCACAGTGTTCAACGTGGAATTAAAAGGTCATGCAATGTGTCAACTGTTGGATGTCATTTATTTTCATTAAATAAACATCCGCGTAAACATTTCATATGCATGTTTTTTTTTAACAGATTCAGTGTTGAGTGAATGCTTTTATCATTTGATGTAAAACAAAACTTCACAGTAACAAACCCGAAATCATGGGAGACCGAGAAAAACCGATGTACGGCTCGACGCTATCGCTGGAATCGATGAAAGTGATAGCGGAAAGCATCGGCGTCGGTAGCTTACCGGATGACGCGGCCAAAGAGCTGGCGGACGACGTTTCGTTCAAGCTGAAGCAGATTGTACAAGATGCCGCCAAGTTTATGCACCACTCGAAGCGCATGAAACTCTCCATTGCCGACATCGACCACTCACTGAAGGTGCGCAATGTCGAACCACAGTACGGGTTCGTAACGCCGGACCACATTCCCTTCCGTTTCGCTTCCGGCGGTGGCCGTGAGCTGCACTTCATCGAAGAGAAAGATATCGACCTCACCGACATGATGCAGGGGCAAGCGCCAAAGATACCACTCGATCCATCGCTTCGGGCTCACTGGCTGGCGGTGGAAGGTGTCCAACCGACTGTGCCGGAGAATCCGCCACCGCTATCGAAGGATGTGCAAGCACTGGAATCCGTCAATCCGGCCCACAAACTGGACAAAACCAATCTGAAGGACACAACCGGAAAACCGACGATTAACAAGCACAAGCTAAAGAACTCGGAAACGGTACAAGTGAAACAGCTGGCACAGCACGAGTTGTCTGTGGAGCAGCAGCTGTACTACAAGGAAATTACCGAAGCCTGCGTTGGGTCCGACGAGGCACGCCGGGCAGAAGCATTAACGTCCCTCTCGAGTGATCCGGGCTTGCACGAAATGCTACCGCGTATGTGCACGTTTATCGCGGAAGGTGTGAAGGTGAACGTAGTCCAAAACAATTTGGCACTGCTTATCTATCTCATGCGAATGGTGCGTGCACTGCTGGACAATCCCGCCCTCTATTTGGAGAAATATGTAAGTGCGAGCAAAACGTCCGAAAATGTGGTGTAAGAGAGAGAGTGTCTGTAACACTTATGTTATTATTACCTTTCTTTATTATCTAGTTGCATGAACTAATTCCATGTGTATCGACGTGTATCGTCTCGAGGCAGTTGTGTATGCGACCGGAGCTGGACAATCATTGGGCGTTGCGTGATTTTGCTGCCCGTTTGATGGCTCAGATCTGTAAAACCTTCAACACTTCCACCAACAATCTACAGACGCGTGTAACGCGATTATTTAGTGCCGCGCTACAAAACGACAAAACGCATCTCTCCTCAATGTACGGTGCGCTCGAGGGTCTGTCCGAGCTCGGCACCGAAGTGATCAAGGTGTTCATCATACCGCGTCTGAAGTTTATTTCGGAACGCGTGGAACCACTGCTGCAAGGCACCAGTACCATAAGCAACACTGACAAGATTGCGGCCGGGCACATCCGCTCGATGCTTCTGAAGGGCGTCCCGACCATACTGAAAACACTCCGCAATCCGCCCGACCTGGTGGAAGAATATAAGCGCGACTACGGATGTCTCGGTCAAACGCTACACCAGGCCGTCGTTAAGGCACGTTCGGCGTCACCTTCGGCCGGAGTTGCAACCGGAACGTCAGTCACGGCGTCAACCTCCACACCCAGCAACCCTTCAGCTGCCGGTTCCATTTCAGTCAACAGCAATACGGTCGTTCTTACGGGTACACCATCCCGACCACAGACACCGTCACAGGTGACATCGGTTGCGAAAACTATGGCGGCTACGGCCTCGATACAGCGACCAATCGTTACGGGTGGATCTTCGGGCGGCATCGGCGTTCAGCCCGTGTCTCAACAGCAATCACAGCAAAAATTTGTTATCGTGCCCCAAAGAACGCAAACACCGTCTCCATCGCAAGGTACGCTGCGTCAAATCTAGCTTCAAATGTCACGGCATACTGTGATCGAAAACAATTCTTTCGTTCATTTATTTTTCATCGGCGTGTTTATTTTTATTTTTACTTTCTTTTTTTTGTGTGTGTTTTGGGTGGTTTACTGAAATGTAGACGATTTTGTAGGTCCCATCATACAGCGGCAATCGAGCATCGGTGGTACCACGGTCCAGTTGCAACCTAACCTCATCAAGCTCGAGCCGAACCTCATCAAACTGGAGCCGAGCGGAACGTTGAATGCGGGAACGGTGGGAACGAGTGCAACGGTCGGCCAGAAGGTGGTCATCATTAATCCGGCCCAGTCCGGACCGGCCGCTAACATCATTGCTAAACCGACGGCATTCATGCCCGCCGGATCGGTCGGTTTGGGTGGTGCTAGCGATGACAATGAGCAGGAACCAAACGATGACATCATTCACGATCCACCCGAGCTGGACGATCTATCGCATCTGGAGTGAGCGGGAGGAAGCAGTAACAAGCAGACACGTTTCGACACAAAACGTAGACCAATGTACGAGTATCGGTACATAAATTGCTCTAATATATATTTTTTAGCTTCTTTTAAACTCTAGCATACTAATTCGTCGCACTCTTGGACACGCTAAACTGGACGTTTGGTTTTAACAGGTTACGGAGGTTAACTTGTTTTCGCTCTCGGTATGGTATGGGTTTTGTATATAGTGCGCATGCATGCCCGCGTGTACTTTAAGGTTGTCTTTTGTGTTTTGTTGCAATCGCGTGCTTTGTAAAGCAATGATGTGTATGTGGTTTCCGTCGCTGGTGGTCCCGCTGGCGCCGCTCGAGGATATGAGGCTCTGCTGCTGATATCCTGTGTCACTCCGGCCATGATAAGCGATAGTTAGATAGCCCGTACAGTGAGTGGTATGAAGTCGTGAAAGGAATGAAGGTAATATATAAAGGGCTTCATTCCGGACTGGACGAAGGAGTTTTTCCGATCGTAACATCGTAAAAATCGCGAGATTAAATGGAATTAATTTGACATTGATCCAAAATTCGATTGATTACTGGTTACAAATTCAGATATGAAATTGCTTGATAATAATCTCGAATATTTTCTGGCCAGGAAACCGGTTATAACCCAACGGAGAATGACAATTCCTCTTTTGGATGATCAAAAAAAGAGATAGTCTGAAATACGAGTTCCCAAAATTGACGTTGAATAGTTTCCGATTGCTCTGCTGGACGAACAAAATTTAAACTTATGTTCATGGACGATTCTTTAACGGTTTTAAGGTTGGAAAGTGGTTTGATGCGTCCACGGAATAAGCCCTTAACGTTTAGAATAAATTTCTTTTTAGGATAAAAAGTGATGCTTATTGGAGAAACGAAAGGCCATAGCCACGGTAGTTGAAGAAAAGATGCTTCGAGAAAGGACGATGGGAAAGATATGCCGATGAGAGTGCTTAGGAGAACGCTCTCGATATCGTAAAGATGCGTATATTGGATGCGCTGCTGTCCCAGTTGAAGTGACGCGAAGGTGCAACCGTCTCCTCGTTGATGCGAAACTTTGCCGTAACTGTTAACAATGGAAAAGTGTTTGGTTTTAGCCTGAAACCGTACTCAATTGCAAGCTCCCGATCCTAACTTACTCAACAGCTGCAGAAACTCGTTCAACGTATCTTGGTTTCGCTCGGTGCAGGCGAGCACAAACTTGCACCGATTGTTCGACAAACAGAAGATGTAATTCAGCGTCGAAAGCAGTGCCGGAAAGAGTGTGTGATCGTACACGATGTCCGCCGCAACGATCACGTCCGGCTCGATTAGTTGGCTAAGGTTCGATGCACTCACGTACTGCCAGTCGAGATCCATCACACCGATTAGCGTGTTGCCACTATCCAGCAGCAAGCTAACCAGTGGATTGTCGCAGTCCACCGGTGCAGCGTTTGGGAAGTTGAGCTTCACGTTATCCTTCAGTGCCGTCAGCACGGACGAGTGACAGTCCGACATCACCATGATCGATGGTTCGTAGCACTTGGCGAGATATATTCCGGATAAACCTACGCCCGACCCGAGCTCGAGGATGTTACGGCCGTGAAAATCGTCTCGATTGTTCGATATGTGTTCGCACAGTGCTTTGGCTGCCTGCCAACTGCACAGACCGGTCGTACCGTCCGAAACGAACGCACCGGATTCCTTGAGCGAAATCACACCCTGCCCGTGCGGCAACTCGTAGTGTTTGTAGCTCAACCCGATCGATGGGTCGTCCAACGGTAGATCGACTCCCGGTGACAGCATCGCGCAATACTTCTCGTACATTCGATCGTGCTGCTCCACGTTCATGCTGGACAGCCGGGAGATCACGTGCTTCAGGAACGCCACCTGATACTCGACACTAATCGGATAGCGCAGTACCAGCGGATGATCAACCGTAGCGTCAAGCAGCTGGGCTTGCTCGTCCCAGCTTAGTTCACGCTCAAGCAAACCCTGGCGCACCGAAAACACAAAAACAAAAGAAAAAAAATGAAACCGAAAAATAACCGAGACGATGTGTCTTTTGCCCACTAAAACACCACCACCGCAACTAGCGCTAGTACACTGTTCCACGCACGCACTAAACGTGACCACTACTCACATGCCACCGGATCAATCGAACCGGAGTGCAGCACAGGAATTGTTTGCTCACACTCTTCAATGCACTCTCCTGCGCGGTGCTGTTGTCGTCGACTGGGTTTGCTTCTGTTACTACCAATGGCGGGTTGTTTTCAAGCGACGCGATGGCGTTGCCGTCGTCGTTCGGTTTCATTATTCTATTTTGTACATCCGCACACAGCAGCCGTCACGGCTGTTTGTTTTCAGGTTCTTTGAGATATTATAAGCATCCTTTACACCTCCTGGGCCAGACACAGAAGATGCATGCAGACGGTGTACGGTATGAGACGGGCAGAGACCGGATTATCGATCACAGACCCGTTGTCCAACCGATGGCGTTTGTTGTGAATTTTGCTGTGACGGAAAACAGCAAAATATCAACGGACGGTTATTTTTACTTTTCCTCACCTTTAAGAAAATCCGCATAATAAACCATTCCCCCTTGATGCAGGAAGATGGGAAGGAGATGGAGCAGAAGGAAGAACGAAAGGATTGTAATAGCGTGGTATTTGTTGGAGCGCGGTGTCAAAATGAATTTTAATTAACGTACTCTTCGCGAAATGATCTATTCCGTCTTTCGCGTCGATCTGCTATCTGCTTTTTACGCTTCTTTTATTCGTCACATTAATAATGAGCCAAAGCACTCGTCACGCAACGGTCACACGATAGTTTATTGCCACCCCTGGACGCGGAGGGTGGTGCCAATTTGTCTTCCTTGCCGTATTTGTTTGGTCCACTATTGACCCGTGCTCTTTGTCTTATGAGCGAGACGAGGCAGTTCCCAAATTCTTTCATTCGCAGTTGTGCGCGCGCTCCAACTTTTTTTTGGGGTGTTGAATTTTTTTTATATGCAATTACGCTCCTTTGTTGTTCGGTGATAAGGGCATGATGGATCAAAGGGAATTTGTTTGGGTTGCATAGGAATAGGGATGAAGGATTTTATCCATAAAAACACTTCGAAAAGCACAAATTCACCAGACAAACTGATTTTGCGAAACAAATAGCATTAAGAATTACCTTGCGCCGAACAGTTTGCAGAATCGTGATAGCTTATCGTTGAACTGGCTCTGGTAGTAAACAAACTCGCATGCGTGTTTTTTGTTTTGATTTGATTTGCATAGTGTTCTCGTCACAGATTTGTAATGCAAAAAACGTTTATTAATTTATATTTTTTGCGTACAATAAAGTGTTACAACAGTTAGTTGTAAATTATTTTTTTAAAAATATGTGTATGGTGAATGCCCATAATATATTTTAGTTGTTGAATACTGTTTATCTTCGATTGTGGCACAAATAAAAATAAAACACCCTACCAAACCTAAAATATATAAACTACCCTACGTATAATTAGTTTTGGTGCTTTTTCACCGTTTTGAAATCCTCGTTACTAATTTTCATCATAGAAAAATAATAATTTAAAAAATATTATGACCATGAGTGACCCAAAGTGCATGTTATGTTGTTAAACGGATTTTCATTTTCTTTGAACCATTATAGATACATAAAACCCTAATGTTCCTCCAAAATACTATGTGAAATGTTGAATCCTAAATAGATTATTGATTAATTTTATAAAACTACACCATGGTGCATGGAGCAATCTCTTTGAGCGCACCCGGGGACAGCGTCTCAGTATGGGACATGCAGATGTCAAAATACTTGCCAGAGGGAGGATCTGTTAGATTGGCATTTGGGTATGGAGGCTGGGTGATCCAGAATTTCAAATTTTAGGCTTTTGACAGTTCATTGTTGTTGTGTTTTTCTTTGCTTTTTTACATAAACCACAAAAAAAGTCAAAGAAGTAGGACGTGTCTGTGTGCGCCGCTGTCGTAATTTCGGATTGTTTAAAAGTTCGTATTTTTGCCTAAGCGTATATTTTTCCCCAATCTGATCTAACTTCTCCACTGTGGAAATGTAAGATTAAACTAGAAGATTCTACACCGATTTTCTGCCCCATACCTTAGGTCGTGGTCAGTTTTATTTTCCCTTCGCAAAACCAAACATATTTCGATCAAATGCAGTATTTGGTAGTGAGAAAAGCGCTGTGTCTTCGGCAAAACATTTCTTTTACCGAAAAAGAGTGTTCACTGTTACAATAATTTGTGGGTTGGAACATTTTTTATGCTCGGTGGAAGCTGGCACAACAGCATAGCCAACTGTGTCAGCTTCGTGGAGTACCTTTTCTTACATCGATCGATCGATTTGACCACCTGAGCGAACGATTTTCTCCGTGTGTCTCTGATAGTTTCGTATAATTTTCGGTTTTCTTTCTCGCTGACGTGTGGTGTGTTTGTGTGCAGCGTGTAGAGCGACGGGCACCACTTTCCTATACTCATTCATTGCTTTTCTTTTTCTTCCAATCTTATGCGTCTGGTTGTTGTGTTGTTTTGGTTCACAGCGGTGAGATTATATGTAGTTGGCACATGTGGCAAGTGATAGTTTTCAGTGTTACCTTGAATCGTACCGAAGTCGTCCATCCAAGAAAGAAGGAGGAAAACATACTCAATCACACGTAAAAGAAACGGTAAGTGTTCACAACCGACCATCTGGATGAGTCATCTCAAGAATGGATCTTATTGTATTTACTTTCTACACGTCCGCGATTGTTTCTTATCTCGCTGAATGTGCGCGTTGCGCTACAAATCCCCGTCTAACGCATCAGATCACGCTAGTTCAATGAGACTTAATTGAAGAAAAGTCTAATTAAATGGTCAACTGTCGCGATATCAAAGAAAAACGTGCAAATTTCGCCCTACTTTAACCATGCCAAAGGTCACACGGAATCAATTAAGAACAGGGCACGCCTCCAACTTCCACACATTGTGGGAAATGTTGTGTTGGTGGAGACTACCGATACGCTCTTGTCTTGAAAGATGACTCAATTCTGATCCATTTAGAAACCAGCTCTGATCCATTCGATTCGTTGAGTTTTGCTTAACAACTAGCGGAGTGCGAGGGAAAACTGGGAGATAAGATATATTTAATTTTATTATTAGAATTATCAACTTTCCGCATACTTTTCGTTTGTGAGTAAAACTTTCCGTAATTAACAAGACCGAAATATTCAATACCTCATTAATAAACATTTTCACTATATTTTAAGGCCTTGCTTTTCCCATCGTTTATTGTACAAATTTCGGGGTGATGGTCATTTGCACCGATTGCTACCTTGGGTCGAAAGAAGTGTTCCACCTTTTTCTGGAAAAGGGTCAGCTCTCACGATTCAATAGAGTTACAACGTGCGTAGAACAGCGGTTCGATGCCTTTCTGCTCAACGCAAGCTGCTGTATCACTGCGGGATGAACGCAACGTCGATCGCGCACGCAGGCCTTTGTGCTTCGAGGCGTTTGGAGACGACGACACACCATTTGATCATCTTTTTCACCGTCACCA
Organism: Anopheles farauti No. 4; assembly: GCA_000956215.1. Lineage (NCBI taxonomy): Eukaryota > Metazoa > Arthropoda > Insecta > Diptera > Culicidae > Anopheles > Anopheles farauti No. 4. Next base: position 20,242 of record JXWZ01000061.1, read on the forward strand.
TCACCACACCCTTTTTGGAAACAGGTTCCTTTTGAGTTCGTGCTCTACCTTCGCACGAGATTATTCGTTTGCCTCCGTTGGCTGACCTTCGCGAACAGTGGACGTTCATAATTGTGATTAAACTGCCCACGCATAGGCGTTCGCTCTGCGTCCGCCTGGACGTAGCATCTTATGGACGACATAAATCGTTAGAATTACTACGAACCAATCTACGTGTTTGATTCTTCTATATTTTGTTTCGCTTAGAATGACTGCTTTTGAGAAGTTTAAGGTTCCCAATCACGTTTGGAATCATACTAGATTTAGTGTTTGATTTCAATTGGTAGCTTTGCTTTATCTATTTCGAGCCGTGGAACAATTTTCGGTAAAGGAAGCTGAATTCATTATCTAATGAAGTTAATCTGAAAGGCGACTTCCGGTCGAGCGGTGCCTTTCCGTGTAATCAAACCATGGGTGAAAATAAACTTCGATTCCTTTCTTTCTGGCCATTCACTTCTCCAGAACATTCGCTGAAGCGGGTACCGTGTGTACAACGAGGTTAGAAATATGATGAACACAATCTTCGTACGTTGGAAAGATGCGGCAGGAAGTAAGCAGCAGAAGCCGAAACCTATGGCTCAGTCATCAACACATTCGTTGTACGAAACTAAACGCAACAAAACGAAACGGGCAGATTATATATATCGACAGACGAAGGCAATCATTTGATAGCTAAAAAAGCTTTTGAAGACAAACAAGCGGGAGGGAAGCAAGGGATGCTCCAGACGCGCCAACCCGCCCCTCCCCAAGGGGCAGGTGTATCGCGGGAACTTTCTAGCAGCGGATGTGAGACGATCCCGCTGCCAAAAGGCAACCCAGCGGCTGGGAAAAAAGTCTTCCAAACTCATCCACAGGCCTCTTTTTTCCCTTTCCTTCACAGCAGCTGTCGGAGTCGGGTCCGGGAGCGTGTTTCTCTGCGACCGCTTGACTGCCTTACTGTTGGCGTTTGTTTGATCCAGTTTTGTTGTTGTTTTGTTTTGTTTGTTCGGCTGGCTGTTTGTTTCCCTGTTTGGTTACACATCGGACGAACAGGCGAAACAACCTCATCCACTTTCACCATACACTGTACGAATTTTAGGACTACCGTATGGAAGTTTGGTAGTATTTTTTTTATAGCAAATGTATCTACACCCCTCCACTTGTCCGTTGAACGTTGACTTTGAACGGTAACACCATTGTGACGTTGAATGAACAGCAAAAAAAAAACCTGTAGAAATGGAGGAATCTAAAGAGCAAACCACAATCGGCCACTTGCACTTGACATTATCATACTGTAAGCGCTACGAAATAACTACGAGCCGTGTTGAACGTGCTTTACCATGAGCGCGATGGTGGTGTGAAGGATTTTGATAATACGCAACCTCGAATGAGCAACACGCTTGGTTATTCACTGTCGTCTGTCGCTGTCGGCCAATCGCTGAACGATGATGCTTAGTGTGTGACTTGGTAATGATATTTTAAAAATTGGCTTTTAATATAGCACTTTCATTTAACAGTATCACTATCGCCACACTAGCTTGTGTTTGCTAGATAAACATGGAACATCATGGGGCTTTATGCAAAGTAGGTTATCATGTGATCGTCACCGTGGCCACGTCGAGCAGTGATTCGTTTCGGCCAGTGGTCGGCAATGTGTGGTGTGAACTTTTTACTTCTACATGCGATAGATGATTGTTTATCTTTTATAAACTCAAGAGAATCAACATTACTGCATACAGCGGGACGTGCCAGACTCGCAATGGATAAAGAGTAATCGAAATGAGGCAGTAACGATATGAGATGAGACTTCACTCATTTGGCGTTTGGTTAACTAAAATTGAATCTTAGCACTAGTTTTAGACACTACACTTGCGTCTTTTGTCAATTTTGGTAATACAATTTTTTATAGATTTTATTACAAGCCAACTTCATTTAAAACTTTCGTGCATCTGTCATGTTAATGTTGGGATTTTACAATTGTCTTCATATCTTCATATTGAACACGCTTGACCGTCCATACTGTTCTAATTTATATTAAATGACTAATGTGTAGTTATTGTACAATAGCTATT